>CANUEX010131015.1:0-18597 GCA_948099535.1 Jatropha multifida
AAATTAATGGAGAATGATTTAAAGCTTATTCTACCATCTATATTCTATGAATTCATCAATTAAATCCTTAGAATCATAAATCACAACTTACTTGTTTAGTAGCTTTTCTCCAAAAGTCTTAGTTTTAATTTCCAATTCCCACTCCTTACCTTAGATCTTAATGTTTAATTGCCAATTCAAGGTTTAAATTAGGTGATTTGGTGAGGTTTAGAGGTAGAGAAATGGAAAGAAGATGAAGAAATGAGAGAAGGGGAAGAGAGTGGCGTTGGATGAAGAGGAAGAAGAAGGTGAAGTAGTTTAGATAAGCTTTGTTGACCAAGTCAACAAAGCGAATGTTGCTAATTCACCAAAATTTGACAAGTGTATGGCTTAGATCTGTCAAGGTATTCTATTCCAATGGCTCTAAATATTCCTCAAATAATTGATTTCTAAATGTTATTTAACTCCACAATTTAATTTAATTAATTCCACAAAAAATAATTACTCATTTATTCCTTAATATACCACAATAAAAATAATATTCATTAGTTGCTGCAATTCACCAAAAATATTCATGAAATATTTTCTACCCACCTAAATCATGCATACATGCTCCAAAAATATTAATTATAATATTAGACACATGTAGAAATTTTTTCTGGACCGAAATAATACCAAGTCCCGGACCAATGGTACTATTTACAGACCGGTAAATCACTATTCACCAATAATTTATTACTTACTCTGTCATGAAAAATTTACATCTTAACTTTAATTAATTAAGATCACTCACATAAAATCTAATTAACTGCACAAATATTAATTATGTTCAATATCATTATCGAGTCTAAATAAAATATCATTTCCCCCTCGGGTGATACCATTCATGACCCGTCCAAATAATATCATTTTAAGATCTAAAATTTTGAGGCATTACACGAACACTGAATCAATCCCCATATAGAAATGTTGGCTTTGGTTTTCTTTATCTGTTCCAAAATCGACTTCTCAAGCTGAGATCTAGAACTTGAACTCGGCATGTCTTTGGCCAAGGTGGCTGAATTGGGCAAAGCTTCGAGAGGAGGAGATGGGTATTGTCTCCCATTCCGGGTGATGGCATTAATTTCCTCAAGCACATCATTCAAGTCTATGACGCGGCATGAGTTGTCCATGATTGGATGGATTAGGGAGGCCAAGTCAGAATGTGGCTCCTAGTGAATCGTGTGGATGTTATTCTGGTGATGAGGGAGTGGGTTAGTGTTTATGTTCAGTCTGGGTCGAATAGGGACTATTTGGCCACTTTTCATTAGGTCCTGGACCTTATGTCTCGGGGTCTTGCAATCATCAGTCTTGTGCCCAAGTCCTTGATGTAAAGAGCAGAAGGAGTTTAGGTTGTAATGCTTTGGGACTACATTTGGTAGAGGTCTGGGCTCTAGGGGCTATATTAACTTGTCGTCCACAGCATTCTAGAAATATAAATGTGAGAGGAACTCCAAGATCCATGAAGTTGCGTCTGTTTGGTCGAGCAACTGGTCTTGGTGGAGGAGGAGGAGGAGGATGTCTTTGGCCAGTCAGATTGGCCACCTCACTAACTTTTCAAGGGATGGGAGGAACTACATGATAACTAGTTTGTGGCTTCCCATATCTAGAGGAAGAAGCTTGATCCTCTTTAATCTGACACGACTGGATCAGGTCTTCAATTTTAGTTGTGGTGGCAATGAGAGCTCGAAAGTCTAAAAGGTAAGGGGTCCTTAGGTGATTGTGATAAGAAGGGAGCAGGTTCTTAACTATGATGTCAATCTGTTCCTGTTCAGAAGGATGATTGAGCATCTGGGTAACTTTGCCTCTCCATCTTGTGAGAAAAGAAAGGATTCTCAAGCGCCTTGCTTGGTGGTTTCCAGATCCCTTCTGGTAATGCTAACTTCTACATTCTAGTGATACTGCTGGTTGAAGGCATTATAGATCTCATCCCAAGTCTTCTTCTTGGCATTTTCTAGGGCAACAAAAGAGCAGCACTGGTGAGGGATTATTAGAAGAGTTGAGCCAAGAGGTCATTCTTCACACCAAGAGGACTAAGGGCACCCATATACATTTTTAGGTGAGTCTTGGGGCATGAGATGCCATCAAACTTGTCCATGGCGAGCATCTTGAACTTGATAGGTAGCTTGACTTTTAGAAAGAGTGAGAGAGAGTTTACATCAATCAAGTCGTCATACTTCTTGATGCTCTTCAGAAACTTCTCAAAGAAATTCATCTTCTCCATCATCTTCCTAAACTTTGAAGAAGTAGAATCATCCCCTGTTTAGCTCAAGTGGCAATAGTGTTAAAAGTGGCCCCTATCTTAGGAACTGACCCTCGGGCAGTTTGATCCCGTTAGGTGGAATGGCAGGTTATTCATTAGATCCACCTGTTTGGTTAGGATGAGTATTGCCATTTTGGCTGGTAGTTATCAAGCTCCTAACATCCCTCAGAATAGTCTCTCTCTGTGAAGTAATAGTATTCTAAAGGGAGGCATTCTACTCTATTAGCATTGTCCGAAAATAGGTCTCTTGCTCTTGGAGCATCTCTTCCATCAGTACTCAGAAGTTATTAGGTAGATCCATTGTTGTTGTTGTTCTCTGGTAAAAGCAAACAAAGAAGGGTGTCAGTACATATCTGTTGTACAAGTTCTGTATTCAGGTCAGGGTTTGAGGTTTTTTGGTGATTTGGTATGCTCAAATTTGGTTTGAGGCTTTTGGTGAAGTTGGAAGTAATGCACGAGCTAAGATTTGATGGCATGGTTCGGCCATTATCCCTAATTTGAGGAATGAGAATGTTTAGGTTGAATCTAAGGCTTCTTTGGGTATTTTGAGGTGCTCAGGTTCGATTTGAGGCTTTGGTTGTCTGAGGTGCTCAGGTCTGTTTTGAGGCCTTCTAGATAAGTGGAAGCAATGAATGAGCCTAGATTTAATTGCATGACTCGGGCATTGCCCCTAGTTTGGGGAATGGAAATGCTTAGGTCTGATTTAAGGCTTTAAGGTGCTTAGATCTATTTTGAGGCTTTTTAGGATTTTGAGGTGCTCAAGTCTATTTTGAGGCATTTTGGATAGGAGAAAGCAATGCACAAGCTAAGATTTGATGGCATGACTCAAGCATTGCCCCCAGTTTGAGGGATGAAAATGCTTAGGTCTGATCTAAGGCTTTAAGGTACTTAAGTCTGTTTTGAGGCTTTGTGACATCCCGACCCAGCAAAGTGATCCTAAAAGGGCGAGTAGAGAGGGTTCCTGGCGAGCTTCTTGGATGACAGGCTAGCTAGTGTAGTGGAATGGTGGACACAGGAATGAATCGAACCATATATTGAAAAGGGGGTAACTAATCATAAGAGGCGCCTTTTGGTGGAATGGCTTGAGAGTTGGAAGAACTCTAGGGTTAAGCGTGCTCGCTTGATAGAAATGTTAGGATGGGTGACCTCTTGGAAAGTTCCCATTTCACCTGCGGGACAAAAAGCGTGCGAGTCTTGCCGATCTAGTATGGGATGGAATCGGCTTGATCCAAAGCAGACAATTCCTCTAGTGGTTGGAGTCAGGGCGTTACAGGCTTTCTGGTATTTAGTGGAAGGGAAACTCCTTCCCCTTTGTTGACCTAAAGAGGCCGAACCACCCTAAGGTGGTAAGACATATTTTTGTTGCTTTAAATGTTGATTTTTAAGCATTTAAGGCTATGTATATAAGTGTATTGTGAAAGTATGGTTTTTGGTTGGAACATGAGAAGGTTTTGATGAACTTTACAAGTTGTAAGTTAAGAAATTTTGAAATAAAAAGTATTAAGTTATGAAATGTATTGTTAAGGAATTATATATAAGAAATAAGATTATTTGTAAAAGAATGGATTTGTTTTGTGCTCAAATATGCATGATTGAAATGTAGTAAGATGAGGTTTATTCTAGTTAATGAGCATGCTCGGCTTGATGCCTTTGTATTATATTATAAGCTATAATCATATGTTAGGCTCTGGATGCCTTTTTGGATAAGCGGACGTGCTTATTTTATGGTGGTGCTTTCACAGGCCAAATTTCTATTCTGATATCTACATAACTGAATCTAATTATATTTCTCTCAGAATAAGTATGAGCCCTTAATTAAGAATAAACTATGTTATGTTATAAAAGAAAATTGAAATATATTTGTATTTATGGAATATTACTTACATTTGTCAAACTATGAATTTATTTTTAAGAATGAACTCCTTTATGACTTTCAGAATATTTTAATTTGATTTGTATGTCTTTGCTATTTTTTTATATTTGATTTAAGTATTTTAAATTACATTTAAGGTTTGTTGCTTAGGTAACCTCTGCTATTTTATCAAAAAATTATTTAGCACCATTGAGTGATATACTCAGCGCGTTGATTTTTGTTACGCGTAGGATTAGAGCAGTGGGTGCTACCTGAAGACCAGAGGCGTAGCATCAGAGAAGAAACTCTATTTTTGGGTATGTATTAAGACGTAAATATGGCATGTATAAAAATATTGTAAAAAGATTGAGGTTGTAAATGTTGAGTTTGTGAATTAATGAGATTTGTGATTAATTAAAATTTTTTATCTTTATGTGAATTTGAAGTGAATGATCGTTAGCAATTAAACCTTTAAATGGATGATATCATGTTATGATAGAACCTAAGTTGATTGGTGTGAATATTTAGAAGTGCTGCGTGACTTATTATGTTGATTTGGAGTTTTGGGGTTTGGAGGAATAAATATTAGAAGTGTTTATGTTTTCTTTGTGTGGCAAGTTGACTTTTAAGGGAAACTCTTGCGAATTTTTCGTAGGAATTTCTTTAAGTCTTTTATTTAAAAAAATAATATACTTGCCTCCTTATGAAAACTTAGCCACTTCTAATACATGATTTAGAATTATTAAGTAAGATAAGATGATGCTCCAGCACCGAATATGGCGCTCATCATCTGGTCCTCTAGGATTCGGTGGTGGGTGTTACACATTGCCCCTAATTTGAAGGATGAAAATGCTAAGCTCTGATCTAACACTTTAAGGTGCTCAAGTCTGTTTTGAGGCTTTCTGGATAGGAGGAAGTAGTGCACGAGCCAAGATTTGATGGCATGACTCAGGCATTGCCCCCAGTTTGGGGAACGAAAGTGCTTAGATCTTATTTAAGGCTTTGAGATGCTCAAGTGTGTTTGAGGCTTTTTGGATACGAGAAAGCAATGCATAAGCCAAGATTTGATGGCATGACTCGGGCATTGCCCCAAGTTTGAGGGATGAAAATGCTTAAGTTTAATCTAGGGCTTTGAGGTACTCAGGTATGTTTTGATGCTTTCTAGTAATTTGAGGTGCTCAAGTTGACTTTGAGGCTTTCTGGTAATAGGTTGAATATATCTCCTCGCATAGGGATTGGTATATAAGTTACTACTGGTTGGTGTATGGAATACTACTAGACTAGTGTTTGTTTGACCACTGGATGGTGTATGGGTTACCACTAGATTGGTGTATGGGTACCACTTGTTAGTGTTTGGTTAACATTGGACTAGTGTTTGGATTACCAATGGATGGGTATATGGGATACCATTGGATTGGTGTTTGGTTACCACTGGATTGGTGTATGGGGTACCACTGGTTGGTGTTTGGTTGCCACTGGACTAGTGTTTGGTTTGACTAGTGGATGGCTGTATGGGATACCACTAGACTAGTGTTTGGTTTGACCACTGGATGGTGTTTGGTTCTTGGTCCATAACATGTAATGCGTGAGCACATGAATGTTATGTAAAAATGGTTTCATGATGAAGGGTGCATATAATCCTAGGGATCAGGTCTAAGGTCATTACATGCTTTTGGTGGATCGATTTGAGATCCCATTCGCTAGAGTTGGTATATACCTCATCATTTGACCATGTCATATCCAATGGAATGATTGGTACGCCAAACCTACCGTAAGGAACTGAGGTGTGCTGGATGAGTGAGCAACTATCTCAACCCAAGACAACTCTAAGGAAGATTGCCCCAAAGTGATAATAGCAACTCGGTTTATTTAATTCTAATGACGGGAAAAGATCCGGATGCATCTGTATGTATGCAAGATGAGTTTTAATTTGAAACCAAACTGGAGATTCGAAATCTACTCGGTAGTCCTCTTACTACATTTTTTAATTTGAAAAATGCTTAAGGTCCCAGCAAACTCGCCAGCCTGTATGCCCCCTCCCAGCTGCCCCGGGAAAGACCCGCTAATTGGAGTCTGAACAAACAGTCCCATTAGTCAGTTCATCATGAAAGAAACTAGAAATGCCGAAACTGGTCAAAAACCTGTTATGGTCCCTTCTCGGTTTGCTTTAGTTTTAGCCAAGTATGCGGCTTAATTATTGATTAATTGATCTGGTTACCAATTTTATTAGTTTTATGGCTTTGTTTAGCGCTTAAGCGGTGTCTGCTTGACTCTCTAAGACGCTTTGACTGTGTGTAGTGTGTTTAGAGTTTCCACCTTACTTTATTTTTATTTTTGGGGAAAATGTAAGGTAAAAACCCCGTGAGTGACTCCTTTTTCTGTGCCATAATGGATGAAATGCACTAGCCTCAAATCATTGGGTTCGGGGACTGAGTTTTCAATTTTTTTGCTTGTGGATCAAGAGTTTGGGTTTAAATTGAAAATCAAAAGCATTATTTTGTATGAATATCAGTTTATCGATGCATGGGCATACTTATAATGCAAGTTATTATATGGAATATAGCGCATTAAAAGTAAGCAATTGAAATAAAGGTTGTGCATTTCAGAGGGGAGCTCGACTCTAGCCTTGTTATCGAGGAGTCCTAAGTCATCCAACATGTTTCCTTAAGTCCCGACCGACCAATTCGGTCGGTGGCCCACTACCTAGGCTGAATTCCGTAGGTATGCCTTCGTACCTCATTTGTATGAGAATCAGGGCGCATGAAGTTCTACCATTGATCGGGATGGTAGGACTTTGAAGGTGCCACTCTTAGAGTGGGCTTATTAGTGTGCTGACAGATTCTGAGATTTTCTTTGAAAACTGATTTTGGGATTTTTTCGGATGGACTAGGCTTAAAGCATCCATAATGTCGGATAGACTGGGCTTAAAAGTTGATAAGTTGCTGGATGGATCGGGCTTAATTGACAAAGTTTGAGTTTAAATGATTGCACGCTCGTGCTTGTGACACTGCTTGATTAGAGCCCCATGATGGGTTGTCGACCAAACTGGTCGAGTCTTCCTCCAAATATAAGCTAAGGTAGGGCACGATAACCCGTATTATAGTCTTATATAATATTGTTAAATGACGATTAGTTAATCAATTGCTAGATGTGATTAATAATTAATCACTTAACTAGTAGCTTTGGCCTAAGGAAGGTCAAAGTGTGATTTAAAGTCGAAAGGATCGACTTTTGAGAGCCAAGTCAGGCTTTAAACTCAACCATGGAAGAAGATCAAAGTCAAAATTTATGGTCGTAATCGCAAAAGGGAGTATGAGAGTCATTGATGCTTGAGAAACGCTTAATAAAATAATAAGAGGTGCCTGAATGAGGGGGGGGGGGGGGGGAGTGTGCCTTTTATAGGTAAAGGGGGTGGTTGCGCTGGCCTAGTCGACGCCGACTACCCTAAAAATGGCGCTAGAGTTGTTAATGATTGGGTGGATTAAAGAGGCCAAGTTAGAATCTCACTCCTGGTGAATCATGTGGATGTTGTTTTGGTGATGAGAGAGTGGTTAGTGTTTATGTTTGATCTAGGTCGAATAGGGAGTATTTGGCCACTCTCCACTAGGTCCTGGATCTTATGACTTAGGGTCTTACAATCATAAGTCTTGTGTCCAAGTCCCTGATGGAAAGAGCAGAAGGAGTTCAGGTTGTAGTGTTTTGGAACTGGATTCAATGGAGGTCTGGGTTCCAGAGGCTGTATCAACTTAGCATCAATAGCCTTCTAAAAGATAAATGAGAGCGGAACTCCAAGATCTGTAAAGTTGTGTTTGTCTGGTTGAGCAACTGGTCTTGGTGGAGGAGGAGGTTATCTTTGGCTGGTCAAATTGGCCACCTCACTGCCTTTCTGAGGGATGGGACAAACTGCATGATAACTGGTTTGTGGCTTCTTGTATCTCGAGGAAGAAGCTTGATCCTCTTTAATCTGGCTTAACTGGATTAGGTCTTCAATTTTAGTTGCGGTGGCAATGAGAGTGGAAGTCTAGAAGGGAGCAAGTTCTTGACTATGATGTCAATTTGATCTTGTTCAGTAGGATAATTAAGCATCTGGGCAACTTTACCTCTCCATCTTGTGAAAAAGGAAAAGAAGGATTCTTGTGCTCCCTGCCTGATAGTCTCTAGACCTCTCCTGGTAATGTCAACCTCTATATTATAGTGGTACTGCTGGTTGAAGGCATTAAAGATCTCATTCTAGGTCTTCTTCTTAGCATTTTCCAAGAACAAACTAATGGAGAGTAGCACCATTGAGAGATTATCGAAAATGTTTATCCAAGAGCTCATTGTTTATAATGAGAGGAGTGAGGGCACCCACATATATTTTCAAGCTAGTCTTGGGGGTGTGTGATGCCGTCAAACTTGTCCATGGCAGGCATCTTGAACTTGGCGAGTAGCCTAGCCTCTGGAAAAAGTGGGAGAGAGTCTACATCAATCAAGTCTTCATACTTCTTCATGCTCTTCAGGAACTTCTCAAAGGAGTCCATTTTCTCCAATATTTTCCTAACTTCTACAGAGGCAGAATCATCCCCTATCTGGCTCTAGGTGGCAGTAGCATTAGAAGTGGCCCCTACCTCAGGAACCGACCCTCAGGCAGTATGATCGCCGTTGGGTGGAATGGCAAGTTGTTCATTAGATCCCCCAGTCTAGTTGGGAGGAGCATATCCAGCCTAAATGGAAGTTATCAAAGTCCTTACTTCCCCTAGAATGGTCTCTCTCTGGGCGATAATGGTATTCTGGAGGGAAGCATTATGTTTTATTTGCATTGTCTGAAAATGGGTTTCTTATTTTCAGAGCATCTCTTCCATCAGTGCTCTGAAGTCATTAGGTAGAGCCATTGTTGTCGCCGTGCTCCAATAAAAACAAACAAAAAGAAGGGCATTAATACACATCTGCTGTAGAGGTACTGCACTCAGGTCAACGTTAGAGGGTGTTCAAGTCAGGTTTTGAGGCTTTTGAGTAGGAGGAAGCAATGCACAAGCCAAGATTTAATGGCATGACTCATGTCTAATCTAAGGCTTTTAGTAATTTGAGGTGCTCAGGTCTGGTTTAAGGCTTTGGTAATTTACGGTACTCATGTCTGTTTTGAGGCTTTTTGTAGTCTGAGTTGCCCATGTTTGTTTAAGGCTTTTGGATAGGAGAAAGCAATGCATGAGCCAAAATTTGATGGCATGACTTGAGCATTGCCCCCGATTTGGGGAGTGTAGGTGCTTAGGTCTGATATAAGGCTTTTTGGTAATTTAAGGGGTGCTTAGGTCATTTTTGAGCCTTTTTGGTAGTTTGAGGTGCTTAGTTTTGGTTTTTAGGCTTTTGGATAGGAGGAAGCAATGCACGACTTGTGCATTGCCCCCAATTTGGAAAGCGAAGGTGCTTAGGTTTGATCTAAGGCTTTGGGTAATTTGAGGGTGCTCAGGTCAGTTTTGAGGCTTTTTGGTGCTCTGTGGTGCTCAAGTCTAGTTTTGAGGCTTTGGGATAGGAGGAAGCAATGCACGAGCCAAGATTTGATGGCATGACTCTAGCATTGCCCTTAGTTTAGGAAGTGAAGGTGCTTAGGTTTGATCTAAGGCTTTTAAGGTATTTTAGGATGCTCAGGTCAGTTTTAATGCCTTTTATAGTCTGAGGTGCTCAGGTCAATTTTGAGGCTTTGATGATTTGGTAATGTTTTGGTTAACCACTGAATGGTGTATAGGTTACCACTGGATGGTGTTTGGGATACAACTGGATTGGTGTATGGGTTACAACTAGATTGGTGTATGGTTTACCATTGGTTGGTGTCTAGGTGACCACTGGTTGGTATATGGATTACCATTGGTTAGTGTTTAGGTTACCACTGGTTGGTATATGGGTTATAATTGGTTAGTGTTTAGGTTACCACTTGATTGATGTTTGAGTTACCACTGGATGGTGTTTAGGTTACCACTAGTTGGTGTTTAGGCTACCACTGGATTAGTGTTTTGGATACCACTGGATTGGTGTATGGGATACCACCGGATCGGTGTTAAACTCCTAGTCCATAACACATGATGTGTAAGTACATGAATGTTATGCCAAAATGGTTTCATGATGAAGGGTGCATATAATCCTAGGGATCGGATCTAAGGTCATTACATTCATTTGGTGGATTGGTTTGAGGGTCCCATCTGCTAGAGTTGGTATATACCTCGTCATTTGACCATGTCGTATCAAATGGAATGATTGGTACACCAAACCTTATACCCTATCATAAGGAATGGAGGTGCACTGGATGAATGAGCAGCTTTCTCAACCCGAGACAACTCTAAGGAAGATTGCCCCAAAATGATAATTGCAATTCAGTTTGCTTAATTCTAATGACAGGAAAAAGATCCCAAATGGTACATATATATGTATGCAAGGTGATTTTCAATGTAAACCCAAACTAGAGATCCGAATCCTACTCTGTAGTCCTCTTACTATATTTTTTAGTTCGAAAAATGCTTAAGGTCCCCAGCAAGGCCGCCATCCTGCAAGCCCCCTCCCAGGAACCTATGGAAAGACCTATGGTGGCGGCGTCTGACCGGACGGTCCCATTGGTCAATTTGTCATAGAGGAAATTGGAAACATAAAGACTGGTCAAAACTCTACTGTAGTCCCTTCTCGATTTATTTTAGTTCAACCTTGTACACGGCCTAGTGGTCTAATTAATTGATCTAATTATCAATTTTATCAGCTTTATGGCTCTATTTAGCGCTTAAGTGATGTCTGGTTGGCTCTTTAGAGCGTTTGACTATGTGTGGTATGTTTAGAGTCGCCACCTTACTTTATTTTAATTTTTAGGGAAAATATAGGGTAAAAACCCTATGTTTGACTTCTTTGGTGTGCCACAAATGGATAAAATGCACAAGGCTTGAAATCATTGGGTTTGAGGACTAGGTTTTCAATTTCTTTATGTGGATTAACAGTTTGGGTTTAAATTGAATATCAAAATCATTGTTTTGCATGAATTTCAGTTTATCGATGCATGGGCATACTTAGAATGCATGTCAATATCTTAAATATATTGTATTAAAAGAAAACAAATGTAATAAAGGCGTGTATTTCAGAGAGGAGCCCAACTCTAGCCTCGTTATTGAGGGGTTGTAGGTTGTGTAATACATTTCCCTAAGTCTTGACCAATCAGTTCAGTCGGGGGCCAGCTACCTAGGCTAAAATTCGTAAGTATGCCTTCATACCTTGTTTGTATTAGGATCAAGGTGCACAACATTCCACCATCGATTAGGATGCTAGGGTTTTGAATGTGCTACTCTTAGAGTGGGCTTACTAGTTTGTCTGCTGATTTTGGGATTAGTTTCGAAAACTGGTTTTGAGGTTTTGTCGGACAGACTGGGCTAAATTGATGAAGTTTGAGTTGGAGTGATTATACCCTCGTGCTTATGACGCGACCTGATCGGAGCTCCACAATGAGTTGTCGACCAAGGAGTTAGAGTCTTCCTCCAAATATAAGCTAAGGTAGGGCATGAGGACCCATATTATAGTCTTATATAATATTGTTAAATGACGAATAGTTAATCAATCGCTAGATTTGATTAATAATTAATCACCTAACTAGTCGCTTTGGCCTAAGGAAGGTCAAACTGTGATTGAAAGTAGAAAGGATCGACTTTTGAGAGCCAAGTCGAGCTTTAAACTCAATTATGGAAGATGAGCAAAGTCAGACTTTATGGTCTTAGAATCGCAAAAGAGAGTATGAGAGTCGTTGATACTTAATAAGCACTCGATCAAGCAATAAGAGGTGTGGAAATGAAGGGAGGAGTGTGCCTTTTATAGGTAAAGGCGATGGCCGAATTGGCCTGGTCGGCGCTAGCCATCCCTAAATCGACATTGGAGATCTGCTTTTCGGTGTCAATGGAGGGTCCCAGCGGCAACCTGATTAGCACTACAGTCGAGGTGATCGGTGCCGTAGCTAAGGTGGACGACACCGATCCTGGGTAATTACCAGGACGCCCCCTCGCTTTGGTTTCTGGGCTTTTAAGATTCTAGGAGTTCATTCGAGGCTTAAACGACGTCCGATCGAACTGATTCTGGCGCCTTTTGGAACCGTAACAGAATTTTCTAGAACCTAGTGCTAAAATCATGGTCAACAATTATGTGATAAAGCATTCTATTCTTTCCTTTAGAAATTTTCAATTCGAGGACAAATTGTCTAAAGTGGAGGAGATTGAAATGACCCACAAATTTATTTTTAAAGATTTTTTATTTAAAATTTAATCACAAACTCTAACCAATTAAATTTAGCGAAAATAATTTTCTATACTAAGAATCGGACTCGTAAACCAGTTTAAAATCTTTAGACCAAGTTGAAATCAAATTAAATCTTCATTTGAACCAAACCTAATTCAAATCGAACTAGATCATCTAGAGAACCCTTGAAATATCCTTTTCTTTCCTTGTCTTTTCTTTCTTTTCTTCTTATGATTTTTCATTTGATATTTTCTAATCATAGAGTATTTTAATTGTTTAAATAGTACCTACTAATATAAACATGCATCTAATTATTAAAATATAAATTAACTCTATTAATTTAAATTAATTATCAAGAATAAGAATTTGTTAATTGCTAGTAATTTGTTTCAATTATTAGTGATTATTTGAAAGAAATATGAATCAGCAATAATTATTAATATTTATTTTAAATATTTGAAACAAATATATAACAGAAATAAACGGAAGTAAATATATAAAAAAAAGAGAGGAAAACCCTTTCTCTCCTCTTCCTCGTCTTCTCTTTCTAGTGCCTCCTCCCCGTCTTCTCCTTCACATTTTCGACCACCAGCCATAAAACCTGGCCGATAAGCACTCCATCTAATCTACTCGATGAGAGGAAGTTATCAACGGCTTCAGTTCGAGGGATGGAGACCTGAAATGGCAGAGATCGCGACTGGAAGCCTGGAGATCGCGCAATTGAATTTGCAATGATATCTCGCCGGTCCATTAGCCTCAGGCTCCATGGATGGTCTTAATCGAATCTTAGTCGTCTGCTAAGCGGTTCCTCTCTATCAATTTCAGTAACAGGCTCTAATTTGGAAAAACCACCATTGATGGTGGCACTAAGTCGTTGTCATCGGCCAAATGTGCCATTGCCTCGACAATTAGACATCGAATTTGCACTCTCCATGAGATTTCGAGTCTAGAGACTTAAAGATTGCTCAATTTAGATGAGGCATGATTTTTCGGCCACTGTACACGGCAGCTCTAATAGTGGTCCGACGGCCAGTCGATGGCGGTTTGGCGAGACATCAGGATATAGAAACAAGAGTTCCACGTGCCGAGCACAAAACTGAAACTCGATATTTGGTTGATATATTTTAAAACGCAATTTGTTAAATTTCAATATATTTGTGAGTTAGAAATTAGTGTTCTGGATTGAATTAATTGTATGATATTAAAAGTGTCATTAATACAAGTGAAAGTGGCTAATCATATTAATGAGCAAATTAAAAACAATAAGAATTTGTGAAGATATGAACTTAAAGTGTAGACAATTAAACTTATTAGTAAGTTAATGAGAATTGGAATAAATGTTCAAAATTGTTAAATTGTTATAAATGAAATGCTGTTAAAATTTTAATAGAAAATGAAAATAAAGAATTGATTTATTATATTAAATAACAAATTTGTATTATTAATAAAGAAGTAAATTGATGGAAGAGTAAGTTAGTTAAAGAAATGCAAAATTGGATTTGTATTTGACTTAATTTAATAAAGTAATTGAAAATAGAATTTTAAGTGATTTTTAAAGAAAAGCAAGGTAAAGAAATTTAAGGATTCTTACAACCAAATCTTATTATATTTATTTAGTAAATAAATAAATATATGTAAATATATATACATTTGATTTTAGTAAATGAGATAAATATTTATTTTAAATGGAATTTAAAAGGCAAATTTCTAAATTTGTTTGAAAAGTAAAATATGATTTCTAAATGAAAATCAAATTTAGCTAAATGGTTTAATAAATAGATTTAAGCAAAGAGAAAATAATTAATAAGTCCCTGAGGTCTGACCAAATTAATCAATTCATCCTCATATTTTATCCATATTAACTAATGGTTCTAGACGTTTACTTTCGTTAAACTTTTTAGTCCTTTCATCTATTTTTTTCTAATTTTGCTGTTAAAATGTATGAAAAGTCAAAAATAGCCCCACAATTAAACAAGCAAAGACAAAAATAGCCTTTAAAATGCTTGTTTTTATTATGAATAAAAAAATTGATAAATTAAATAAGAAAAAGACAACAATAGAAACTTTTAATAGTAGCTATTATAGTCGATCAATTCATATATATTGGCTCCTCTAATTTATGTTTCTGAATTATTGCCTAATTCCTATGTTGGTAATTGAAACAAAAGCTTAATCCATAACACAGAACAAACTCAAGAATAAATTTAAATTTAATTAATCATTAAAATGCATATAAACGATAAAAGAAAAGATGAATAAAATGTCAATCAACAAAAAACCTCTATACAAAAGATCACAAGGACCTGAACGAGAGGAACCTCCACCCCACTTGTTATCCATCAATCTTCCAATTGTGTTCATGAATCAATCCTCCCATAAGCCACCAAAGAATTTGAACAAAGAACTTATTTCAAACTAAGAATCCTCCAAAGTTGCCTTCTTTTGAAAACCAAGAATCCAACGACCCTAATCTATAAAATTTTAGCAATACCCACAAACAATAATCCTATCTTCTTCCCTGTGTTCATTTTGATCTTTTTGCATTGGCGATGGTAGTGCTCGATGCCTCTTTGAGGTGCTGGTGTGCAAGGCATGCCTTGGTGGCGGCGGCGGAATGCTTATTGTAGGTGATGATGGATGTGGAGGTGAAGGTAGGGATCGAGATCGAGTCCAAGACTGAGACTGAGGCCAAGGTGTAGGTGGAGGTGGAAAGTGTTCATTGCTAGCTTGTGTGGAGGCAGGATGATCGGACAAGATCTAGCGATGCATTGTGGTGGTTTGCTGTTGTTTGTAACGGCAGAGTATGGAGTTAAGGAGATGGTAGCAGTCTAGGTTAGTTATGTCTTTTCTTATTTAATTGTGGGCTATTTTTTACTTTTCACACATTTTAATGGCAAAATAAAAAAAAAATGGATGGAATGACCGAAGGGTTTAACGTAAGTAAACGTTGGGGACCATTAATTAATATTGATAAAATACGAGGATGAGTTGATTAATTTGGTCAAACCTCAGGGACTTATTAATTATTTTCTCGTAAGCAAATCTAACGATTTCATATAATTATTAAAGTAAATAAATAAATTTAAATATGTGCTAAAGAAATATATATTTCAAAGTGATAAATAAATTTATAAAAGATTTAATTAATTGACTTATTTAAAATATAGAGAATAAGTATAAATTAGGAATCAGAGTATTAAGAGTTTAAATATTAACAAAGAACTGAAATGAAATATGTGAATTTGATATTAGGTTGAAGATTTTCAATAAACTTTTGGAAAAGTCTTATTGATCAGTGGAAACCAATTTCTTGCTTCAGATGAGTAATAATAAATGGTGCACACCATCATCTGTATACACGCTTTTCATACAAACATCATACACCCTATACAAATATTATATAATTTGTATTCGATTCTTAACTTCATTGTTATTATATTATCGTTGTTATTTACCTTATAAATATAACTACAACATTTGATCACATTCATATATTCCATATGATTTATTATATTGCTTGAATTGTTGGATTAATTGTGATGTGATAATGATGCGATTTGTAACTGGGTGGAAATTAGGACGATGTGGGTCACTACAGGACTGTTAGCCAAGTATAGAGGATTGGCTCCCTAGTACACACACAAGTGCACAAGCACACACACACACACTATAACGGACTATTTTTCAATGTCGTTAGTAGTTATTTATCGGTTTGTGAATAGTATTATTGGTCCGAGATTTGGTATTATTTTGGTTTGAAAAAATTACTACATGTGCGTATTATTTTATTTAATATTTTTGGAGCATGTTTTCATGATTTAAATCGGTAGAAAATATTTCATGAATATTAATGGTGAATTAAGGCATTTAGTGAATATTATTTTTATTGTGGTATATTAAGGAATAATTGAGGAATTATTTTTGTGGAGTTAATTTAATTAATTGGTGGAGTTAAATAATATTTGGAAGAGAATTATTTGATGAATATTTAGAGCCATTGGATGAGATTACTTAAGACTTGATCTTAGCCATTCATTTGGCATAAAATTAGGAAGCAAAGTTTGACTTTGCTACTTAAAGTTACCACTCATCAACACATTCTCTCTCTTCCCTTCTTCTTCTCCAACGCCACCATCTTCTTCTCCTCTTCCTCCATTTTCTTCATTTTCCTACCTCCAAATTACCACTAAACTACCTAATTAAACCATAGAATAGTAATTAATTCTTAAGAATTAAGTAGTAGAAGTTGAAATTGGTGATTAAAGACAAAGAGAATTGAAGTTTCCATTGAAGCAAGTAAGTTGTGGATTTTGAGTTTTATGATTTAATAAGTAGAATTCAAGGTTTAGACATGGGATTAATGCATTAAATCATGCTCCATTCATTTCTTTTGTTAATTTTGATTTTAATGTGCACTTTTTCCTACTTTAAAGATGTGGGAGAACCCTCCACCAAAGGGAAAGGAAAGACTAAAGAGTGAAGCTTTCTAAGCTTCTTAAAGCTTGATTGAAAGGTTAGTGCACTAGTATTTTCATTTCCCTTTCAATTTCTTTAAATTTGAGATTTTAGGGTTTTTAATGATTTTTGGGAATTATGTGGAATGTGTTGGGAAATGAACAATTGGATATTTTAATGTGATTTCCTATGATTTCTAAGCATGAAAGAATGCTTGAATGGGAAAAGGAACCTCTCCTCCCTCTTCTCTCATGAATGGCCGAACCCTCCTTAGAGGAAGGGCCTTGATTTTTGTTGTTGTTTTTTATTTCCTTTGATTGTAAATAAGTGTTGAAGTGGCTTTCCTTATGATTTGTGAAAGTAATTTGGAAGGAAACTATTTTTCCCTTTGTTTTGAAAGGATGGCCTAACCTATGGAGGGTGAAGGGCCTTTGTCTTTCTTTGATTTTTAAGCTTGATTTTAACTTAAATGAGTTTGTTAATAAGTAATTTAGTGATGGTTTAAAGCATTAATTTGAATTCTAATGTCTTAGCACTTTTCATGACTTAAAGAAGGTTTTGAAATGGTAAAATGAGTTTTATGGTTAAGTGTTTAAAGTAATGAATTTAGTGATTTTGAGTTAGTGATTCAAGCATTTGATGGAGGAAGCTTTTCCTCCTTTGTTTTCATAAAGAGGCCGAACCTTCTTTAGTAGGTAAGGCATGATTTTGGTCTTTTAAATGTTGATCTTTAAGTATTTTTAAGCTATGATTGTTTGTGATTAAAAAGTATGGTTTTGGCTTTTAATATAAGAGGATTTGAAGTGCATTTACAAGTTGTAAGTTAAGTGATTTTGAAATAATAAGTGTTAGTTATAAAATGTTTTTGGATAAGGAATGGTGAATAAGAAATGAGATTATTTGTGGAAGAATGCATTTATTTTGAGCTCTACTATACATGATTGAAATGTAGTATGATGAGATTGATTTCGATAAGTGAGCATGCTTGGGTTATCAGCCCATTCTATTATGTGGAGCTATGATCATATGCTAGGGTTATCAGCCCTTATGAATAAGCGGACGCGCTTATTATGTGATGGGGGTGGTGCTTTCTTAGGCCATGTTTGTGTGATGGGGGTGGCACTTCCACAGGCCACGATTGTGTGATGGGGGTGGCGCTTTCACAGGCCACGATCGAATCTGCTTACGTTCATTCTGTACTAGTATGAGCCTTCATTAAGAATTAAATTTTATTCGGCTATAAGAAAATGAAGATATACTGTATTTATGAACTTCCTAAATTAAGAATGGGATTTTATTTCGCTATAAAGAAATCGAAAATATATTGGTATTTATGAAATTTTCTTATTTATATTAAGTTATGTATGAATTTTAAAGATATGAATTTCTTTATGGTTTTTGAAATATTTGGATTTAATTAGCACGTTTTCCATGCTTAATATATATTATGATTTGAGTATTTTCAAAGATATTTGAGATTTATTACTTGGCATTTTCTTGCTACTTTTATTGGTAATTATTTAGCACCACTGAGTCTTCCACTCAACGCGTTGATTTTTATCACGCGCAGGTTAAGAGCGGTGGACACTACCCGAAGACCAGAGGAGTAGCATCAGAGTAGAATATTGATTTTGGATAGGACATGTGTATTTATGTGAATTATGGCATGTATAGACTTATAGTAAACAATATTGAGGTTGTAAATATTGAAATTATAATTAATGAGATTGGTGGATATTTTAAGTATTATTATTTGATTATATGTATGGTGTATGAA
>CANUEX010131058.1:0-21755 GCA_948099535.1 Jatropha multifida
ATAGTTTGAACATATTATGACAAATAAATATTTGTATGAGAAAATATTTTTATTATATGGATATGGGCCCGAGCTGCGAATAGTATGTATTACTAATGCTGGGTCAGAACTATTAACTCTGATAGTCTTATAAAAAAAAAAATGTCATAATATGGGCTTCCTATTCCGATAGTCAAATGAACATAGGGATGGATTGTGATAGTTTAGGCTTACTACGGGCCTCAGGTGCCTTAAGCTTACCTAGGTCCTAATGCCGGTCCGGCCCACGGTTTTGGGTCGTGACAATATTATAAAATAATATATAGTACAGATAGTTATTATAATTTTGGTTTTTTTTACTTTTTTTTTTCTAAATTCAATGAGCATATAATTAATTTTATAATTTTTTTTAAGAAAAAAATGCTTTCAAGAAATTATATAATTTGCTAATATAACGTGTTATATCATAATTTTTATATTTTATATATTCTATGGATTTTATTTTCTATTTTATATTTAAATAATAAAATTTTATGAAGTATTTCTTGATAAATAGTAATAAATTACATTTATTCTTTGTATAATAAACTAATTGTAGGAAATAATTATAACTAATCAAATTAAAGACTTATTAAAAATAATAATTAAATATATTATATTCTTACCATATTTAATGTGTACCTTATATATAGAATTAGTTAAAAATTAAATTAAATTACTTTTATTTTTAAACCAATAAAATTAAATTACTTAAAAATTGATGGCTTGTTAAATTAGCATAAAATATCATTTGTTTGATTATTGCATATGGATAATTTTTAGTTAAAATGAGGATTTGCATTTAGTTTTCATATTTTCCATAGGTTATGTTAGATTTGTTCAAAAGGGAGCTTTGGAGATTGATTTCTTGAGATTTTGATGAAGCAACCAAGTTGGAGCTAGATTCTCAGAAAGCCTTTTGGAAGTTTTGAGATAGCGCTTGGGTAAGCACAAGAAGAGATTAGGTTGGAGTAAGGGCATTCCAATTTCATATTAGAGCCTGACCCCCTCCAGTAGATATATGATTCGAGGATGAACCACGCGGAAGCTGGTGGACCTATAACATCCTGACCCGGCAAAGTGATCCTAAGAGGGCGGGTAGAGAGGGTTCCTAGCGAGTTGCTAGGATGGTGAGCTAGCTAGGGTAGTGGAATGCGGGACACAAGAATGAATCGGATCATATATCAAAAAGGGGGTAACTAATCATCAGAGACGCCTTTTGGTAGAATGATTAGAGAGTTGGAAGAACTCCAGGGTTAAGCGTGCTCGCTTGACAGAAATCCTAAGATGGGTGACCTCCTAGAAAGTTCCCATTTCACTTGCAGGACAAAATCGTGTGGGTCTTGCCGATTAATATGGGATGGAACTAGCTTGATCTAAAGCGCACAATTTCTCTGGTGGTTGGAGTCAGAGCGTTATACTCCTCCTTAAATCCTGGATCTTAGGCACACAGATTCGATCTCAAAGGAGAATAAAGCCCCTGAAAGTTTTTGGATAGCGCTTGGGCAAGCGTTACAGAGGCGAGACCACAACAGAGCAAAGCATTCTGGAAATTTTGAGATAGCGCTTGAGCAAGCGCTGTGGAGTTGGGTTTGAAGCTCAACGAAACCTCTTGAAAGTTTTTTACTTACACTTGGACAAGTGTTATACAGACGAGACCTGGACTTTTGTAGAATCTTGGCAACTACGAAAATATCATTTAAAATGCAAGCTGACCCACTTTTTAAGGGATTCGATAGATACTCAATTTGAATATTTAGATATTCTTTAAAAGATATTTATTTTTAGGTTTTCTTTCCTTCATTATATATAGGATCTTATAATTGGTAAAGGGGATCTCATTCATCTCCTCTCCTTATTTCAAAACAGCAATATCTTTATTCTTTGTTTTGTCCATAGCCATGAGTGGCTAAACTTATTATCTCAGTCAAGGGTTGATTTCAAGCATGGATTCTTCAAATGCAAAACTCCATCTTTATTCTTTAAATTCGATTGGCTTTTGTGTGTTTTCTGAATCTAATGAGAAACTCCATCTCTATTGTTTTCTTGTTTTTTGTTCAATAAGGGCCCATTGATCAATCCAATAGGAAAGCATATAGCTATCAATAAAGTTAAGATTTATATTATCTAACTGAATTGAATAAGTAGAGAATAATATAATTTGATTGTTATCGGGCCTTTGGATTATACTACAGAAACCTATAATCTATTTTAAATGAACTACGCTTGTAAGTTTGTTGAATAGGGAAGGGTCTTTCTAGTTTTTATTACTACTAGTGAATTAAATTCTATCGCTTGTTTATGGTTTTTGCTAGTTAGGGATTATTTTAGCGCTTGTTTGTTTAATCTAATATTACGGAATAATTTTTCGGAGGCGCTTGTCCAAAGATTATAACCTGTCAGTCTTTCAAAATATTGATTTATCTTTGTATCAATGATCAATCAAGAGAATCCCATACTATGAATCACCTTTGGCTGAATCGTTTCTTCCATTGATTTCTATTATTTCTTTTATCACTTTCTAGTTACCTAGTTATTTTTCGATTGCTACTTTGATCAAACCCCCCCTCCTTTTATTTTATTGTTTTATCAACTGGTCTCAATTTAAAAATCAGCCTTTATTAGTCTCTAGGGTTTGACCCTTCTTACCCTATCTACAAATTATTGAGAATAGGAAGAGTAGGAATTATTTTTTGTGGTCTTGATACCCATCAAATTTTGGCATCGTTGCCGGGGACTAATCTAAATCTGATTTATTATTTTGATGACCAGATCTGAACAGGCTAATCTAAATTTTGATCCAGAAATTGAGAAAATAGCCCTTGCACTAAGGAGAGCAGCAAGAGAGCGAAAGAAACAAGCAGCCACGACATCCACACCTCCTTTAGACGAACCAACACCTGAATTTGAAGGAGGCAAGATTGAATCTGAAGGAGAAGATGCCATGGCTGATGAACAAATGATGAGACAGCTACACGCACCCCTAGTAGAGCAACAACCTCTTTGCATCACTTATCCAGCTCTAGAGGTGGCGTTTGAGCTGAAGTCAGGATTAATACATCTACTTCCTATCTTTCGCGGATTAGAGAATGAAGATCCCAAGAAGCACTTAAAGGAGTTTAATGTAGTTTGCTCAAGCATAAGACTACAAGGAGTGACAGAAGAATAGATCAAGTTGAGGGCATTTTCGTTTTCCTTGTAGGATGCCGCCAAGGAGTGGTTGTTCTATTTGCCCTCAGGATCAATCAGATCATGGGAGGATATGGTTTGACTTTTCCTGGAGAAATATTTTCTAACTTCAAGTGCAGCTCTATTTCGAAGGGAGACAAGTGGCATCGAGCAAAAGGATGCAAAAACTCTCCATGACTACCAGAAGAGGTTCAAGTGACTTTGTGCAAGCTGCCCACAACATGGAATTACTAAACAATATTTAATTCAGTAATTTTATAAAGGAATGCTAGATTTGGAGAGAAGGATGGTTGATGCGGCAAGTGGAGGGGCTCTTGTTAACAAGACTCCTCGACAAGCCTGAGAAATCATATCTACCATTGCTGCTAATACACAACAGTTTGGGAGACGTCAAGATGTTCCAAGGAGGGTCAATCAGGTAAGTGACTCTAACATTGAAAGTAAACTTAATGACCTAACAAGTTTGGTTCAAAGTATTACTATAGGTATGTATCCTCAGGCCAAAGTATGTGGAATCTATGCTTATCATGGACACGCAACTGACATGTGCCCAACATTGCAAGAAGGTGATTGAGAACAGGTGAATGTTGTAGGCGGATTTCCTGGCCACCCTAAATGACAATATGATCCATACTCGAACACATACAATCCAGGGTGGCGGATCCAAACTTCAGCTATGGAGAAAGGCCACAAAACACATAGCAATATCATTATGCACTACCATAGTAGCACCCTCAAGCAAGCTCTAAATCAGGTATGTCTCTTGAAGATATAGTTAAGTCACTTTCTACTAACACTCAATAGTGTCAATAAGAGACCAGAACCAGTGTTTAGAACTTAGAAAATCAAGTGATTCAGTTAGCTACTTCTCTAAGCAAACTAGAGTCACAAGGGAAGATACCTTCTCAAACCATTGTCAACCCCAAGCAAAATGTAAGTGCAGTCACTTTGAGAAGTGGGAAGGAGCTAGTGACCCCAAACCCAAAGAAGGGACGCAGCTACCCAAAGAAAGATGCTGAAGAAGAGATAGAGATACCACAGACTGAGAACTCAAAATTACGCTTTCCCAGGCCTCCGCTACTGGTGACACACCCCCCTTTTCTTGAAAGGTTAGCTAAATCAAAGAAGGACAAAGATGCAAAGGAGATCCTTGAAGCTTTACAAAGTAAAGGTGAATATACCATTACTAGATGCAATTAAGGCCTAAGCAACAAAAAAACCCCCAACTTTGCGACCTGTTGCAGTGTTACCCTAAACCCATCTTCACCCCTCGGGCACCCTGACTCAACAACTTAGGTATATTGTCACGCAATTAGAAAATGAGCTAGGGTTTTGCAATTTTTTAATATTATAGTGGGTCCCACCTAACCAGCTTGGGTTAATTCAACCCAAGCTCAAAACTCACTGTTTTACCCAACCCACCCAAAACATCAAAACACACCATTTTGGAACCCTAACCATCCCTCTCTTCTCCCTTCGCCATTGACCTCTTCTCCCGGCCCTCTCATCTCGCCTCTCTTCTCCCTTCGTCGTCCATCTCTTCTTCCATCCCTCTCATTTCGCCTCTATTCTCCCTTAGCCGTCGATCTCTTCTCCGATTGTTATCTTCTCCCTTCTCTTCTTCTTCTCTTGGCCATTGTGTTTTAAATTTCTCGTGTTTCATCCATCTAATTTTTCTTAAGTATGTATGGATTTTGGAAACGAAGGGAGCGATATGTCTATGAATTCTAGAGCTAACCGATTAGGTGTGAGATGTGGGCATCATCTTTCTGTCCAAATACTCATGTCCTAGACTAGAAGAAATCCAGGTAGACGGTTTTTTCAATGCCCTTATTGGAGAACAAAGGTAAATTAATTCTAAATTTTTTCAACTTTTTTTTTGAATTTGAATTATTAAAAACTTGCATATGAAATTTTGTTATCCATTTATTGTAGGAAGGCGATCCTCAAGACTGTCAGTTCTTTAGGTGGATGGATAGTGAACTCTCACTAAGGGGTGTGGAGATTGTGAACAACTTATTTAGCAAAATTGATGGGTTGAAAGCAATTGTTGAAATGTTGAAGGAGGAGAACTTAGAGCTTGAAACAAAATTGAAGGAGAGTGAAAAGAAATCAAAGCAGAAGAAAGCATCAAAGAAAGAATTGAAGGCCCATTTGTTAATGCTCATTGCTGAAAACAAATCATTGAATCCAAAATTTGAGCAAAAAAAGAGAAGGATTGGGGTTGGTTGAAGTCATTTTGTTTAGGAATTGGGGTTATGTGCTTAATGTATTTTGTTGTGAAGTTGTATATGTAGACAATGTAGGATGAGATAATGTAAAAGTAGCTATATAGCAGCTGCTTGTATTTGCAGAACCTGGTGTTGAAGGGAATGGAATGTGAAAGCAGTTATGCTGCTATTTTGTATTGAATTCCTCTTGTGCATCCAATTTAATTTAAGCTTTGTTGCAAAAAGCTTAAATGATAATAATTGTGTAAGGTTATTTGAAGAAAATAGACATTGCAAATTGAGAAAAAATATTGTATTTCATTGATAATATGAAAAAGTGCCAAGATAATACAATAGATGGAGACTGCATTATCACAACAAAAAGTGCCTATACTGATAAGTCAGTATCCAAAGAAATATACTATCAACTATGTGTGCATTCAGTTAACCAAAAAGACCTATACTGATATAACAAAAAAGACCATTAGTTTTTGAAAATCTAAACTAATCTTGGCTTGAAAATGGTGGAGGCTGATTGAGGTCTATTGTTGCTTGTGGTTTTTTAGGACTATCCATTTTGCTCTTACTGGTTGTAGCATCTCTGTTTATGTCCTCATTTCTCCTCCCCTTCATTTTCTTCCTTGCAACTACTTTAATGGATTCAGTTCCAGTCACATATCTAACATCATTGTCTCCTGGCATCTAGTAACACAACAAATGGCAAAAATCCAGCAGCACTCATGTGTGTTGTAAAAATTGGACAAAATTGCAAATTATCAATATCACATACCCTTGCATACACATTTCCACTCTCATTAAAGATTCTCACGCCATATCCTTGTTTAACCTACGAACATTTAATATTCTCATGCCATATAAGACAGAATTTAATGCATTGGGAAATAAAAAACAAAAACTGTCAATTGTCAATTTTTTATACATTTGCTCTTTCTTTTGCTTTTCCAGCTATGGATGGGCCTACTGCTTGTCCTCTTGTAAAGCTGGATTCCAAATTTGACTGCTTTGATGGTCTCCCTACCTTTCCTTGACATAACACACCCATCAAGATAAGTATACGCATGGACCAATATTGAAAATGAATGAAGAGATAAAATTACATATTTTTTTCTCTTGAGGCAAGTGCTTGGTCAATCTTTGGGCAGCCTCTCTTATTGTGGCCATAAGCTAGGCAATGTTGACATCTCATTTGAATCCCCTTTTTGCTACTGCCTGTTTTGGTACTCTTTTTTGGAGATTCATCTAGATCCTTAATTCTATTCTTCTTTTGCCTTTTGGGTTTTTTAATATAGTCAGGGGGTTGAATTTGTGCATCTGGCACTGGTGGCCACATCTCTTCACCACCTTATGGGCATAACCCAAACTGGTATGTCTTTCTATAAGTCTTAGCCTTCAAATAGTCACATACATAATTCATTATCTCATGCCTCATGAAGTTGATACAAGATATGGCATGACAACAGGGTACCCCAGATAGCTGACATGCCCTACAAAAGCACTGTTTCTTATCCAACTGAACCACAAAGGCATGTTCACCTACTTACACTTGGAAGTTGTAATCATCTGATGGTCTAGGAACACAAGTTGATGTATCCAATTTGGCAAGTTCAATCCGTTTTCTAATTCTATGTCCAACCTCATCTCCCCATTTTTCAACAAGCATTCTTTTAAAGTAATTCCTTTCTATCAGCCTTGTTCTTATGTCTTCCAACATTAGAATGATGTGCTTTGTCCTTGCTTCTCCTATATATCCATTCAAAGTCTCAACCATGTTGCTTGTCACATCATCAACTGTAAGAAAAGTGGACATGAAAGCTCTACAAAACTTTTGTTTATATCTTTTTAGGAAGTCTTCTGCTACCTCAGGAGAAAGATCTATCAATTCCTTCAGTTTCTTATTGAAATCAGCCTCATAAATTACATAAATTGTTGCCCAAAAAGTTGCTTTGTAACCTTCCCCTTTATGTTTCTTCTTCTAGTTGGAGTGAATGTGTTTGGCACAATTTCTGTGCTCTGCATATGGTAAAAGGTCTCTCACAGCATTCTCTAGACCCTGCATTAAAAGAAGCAGCAATTCAGAGGCTAAATGTCATGAAAGTAAACATTAAAAAAAAAATTACCTTTTGTTGATCACTGATGATTGTCAGTCCAAGTCTAACACCACATTGCAAGTCCTCAATCAACAAACTCAGAAACTAGTGCCAACTATCTTGTTTCTCTCTTTCCATTATAGCCCAAGCAACTGGTACATTTGATTATTGGCATCCCTTTCCACAGCACTTAATAATACTCCACCCACCATAGTTTTCAAAAAATAACCATCTACACCAAAACAAAAGGTCTACACCCTTCTATGTATCCTCTCCTCAAAGATGAAAATCCAATGTATAACCTTTGAAAAACATTAGGACCCCTTTTATGTCCCTCCTCACACTAAATTACAAAAGTACCTTCTTTATCAACCCTTTTCAACTCAACAAAGTAGGATCTAAGTTTTGAGTAATGTGTATCCAATGACCCTACCAGTTTGGCCATTGCCTTCTGTCTTGCTCGATAACAAGTATATCTATTAACAGCCACTGCATACTTCTCATTCATATCTCTTATCATCTTATCAACACCATAATTAGAGTGCTTCCTTAACTGACCTAAGAATTCTAAGGCCATAAATTTTGCATTTGCTTGCTTATTCCTCAAGGCCTTAAAATAACTATGTTCTTCCTGGTAAGTTCTTATCATCCAAGATTTATCTTTATATCTAGTGCTACCATAGAGTCTCCAAGGGCATTTTCCATCACATCTGCAGTCAACCTTTTTCTCCTTACTTTTTTTCCAAGTCACATTGAATCCATTGTAAATTGCAAACTTTTTCACAGCTAGCTTCAGCTCCTGCTTACTCTTGAATATCATGCCTACACTAAACTACAACTTACTGTGGTCCACGCTAGGATCATAAACATTTTTCACCTTCTTTTTTTTCTTTGTGACCTCTAATTCTCCCTCCTCACTGCTATTGGTTTATGAATACTCAGCATCAGATGGCTCATAGTCACTGATAAGTGTAGGTACAATATCTGTAGTAGGTATATCTACATTTATCTCAGTCTATTGTCTTCCTAATTTCACTGTCTCATCTAGACCTAAACTTACTCCATTGTCAACAACAACCTCCTTCAATTTAATCTTATTTACTCTAGCAAGCAAAAACTCCTCATCATCCAAACATTCGTCATTTGCTTCACTGTCTTCACTCTCTTCTTGCTGGACAACTTTATTTACTTTAATACCATGTTTGCCTTCATCATTAGAATCAGATCTTGTGACATCAATGGGAAATTCATTTATATTGCATTGCTCTTCAGTCTCATACGAAGGTGCACCAAATTCAAACATCTCTTCATCATCTGAGTGAATGTAGTTTGCATGATAATATCCTTTATTTTCTTCAACTTGTATGTCAATTTGAATGTATATCTTTAGCCATCCAAATTTCATCCCTCTCTCAAGCATTAAACTCACCTCATCATCATCTCTAGCAAACTCCAATGTCCACCATTATTCACAGGGTTTGTAGTATCCTATTTGTTGCACCTCTCCATAGCCATAGCCTCTGACCTTGTTACAAACTTCATCTTATGTCATGGAGCCACTTTGGGTATCCCAATCCTTCGACCTCTTTCCCCCAATGTAGTTTATTCTCTCACTTCTCTTGCTTTTCTCACTCATTTTACCATCAACCCAAACCTCTAATGGAAACCTGTGAATACATAAACACAAACATATACATATATATCAATCACCCAACATATTTTGAAGTTTGGAACAAGAGGCAAATGCAAAATAAAACAAACAAAGTAAATTTGTAAGAGTCCATTTTTCAGTGTCAGAATAGTGATTTACCGGTCCTGAATAGTATCATCGGTCCTGCACTTGGTATTATTTCGGTCCGAAAAAATTACTATGCATGTCTAATATTTTATTTAATATTTTTGGAGCATGTTTGCATGATTTAGGTGGGTAGAAAATATTTCATAAATATTTTTGGAGAATTAAGGTATTTAATGAATAGTATTTTCTAGTGTAGTATATTAAGAAAAATTGAGGAATTATTTTTATGAAATTAATTTATTAATTGGTGGAGTTAAATAATAATTAGAGGAGAATTATTTGATGAATATTTAGAGCCCTTGGATGAGAATACTAGAGACTTGATCATAGTCATTCATTTGGCATAAAATTAAGAAGTCAAGTTTGACTTTTCTACTTAAAAAGCAACACTTATCAACACTATTCGTTCTTCTTCTTCCTCTTCTCTTCCACGCCAACTTCTCTCTCTTCTCTCCTCCATTTTCTCTCATTTCTCTACCTCTAAACTTCACCAAATCACCTAATTTAAACCTTGAAATAATAATCGAACATTAAGACCTAAGCTAAGGAGTAAGAATTTCGAGTCTTAAGCTAAGGAATTTGAGGTTTCTACCAAAATAGGCAAGTTGTGATTTTTAGATTTTGTGAATTAATAAGTAGAATTCAAGCTTAGACATGTAATTGATGCATTAAATCATGCTCCATCTCTTTCATTTACCATTTCTTGATTTTAATGTTAATTTTTCCTACTTTGAAGAGGTTGGAGAACCCTCCTCCAAAGGGAAGGAGAAAGCCAAGGATTGAGGCTTTCCAAGCTTAATCAAGCTTGTTTTAAAGGTTAGCGCAATAATATTTCACTTCCCCTTTCATTTTCTTTAAGTTTCTAATTTTTAGGTTTGAAGCAAATTTTGAAGATTTTGTGTTTTTGTTGGGGAATTGGTTAATTGTTTGCTTTTATATGATTTTCCATGATTTCTAAGCATGACGAAATGCTTGAATAGGAAGAGGAACATCTCCTTCCCCTTTTCCCATGATTGGCCAAACCTCCTTAGGAGGAAGGGCCTTGAATTTCCTTTGATTTTCATGCTTAATTTGGACTTTAATGAGTTAATTGATAAGTAACTTAAAGGTGGTTTAAACCCCCACTTTGTATTCTAATATTTAAGAAATTTACAAGACTTAAAGAAAGCTTGAAATGTATAAAAATGAGTTCTTAAGTCTAAATGTGTTTAAATAAAGGTTTTAATGTTTTAACTAAGCCTTTTAGCTTGAAATGTGGTATTTTGTGGAAGGAAAAATCCTTCTACTTTATTGACACAAAGAGGCCGAACCACCCTAGGGTGGTAAGGCATGTTTTTGTTTTTCTAAATGATGGTTTGTAAGTATTTTAAGCTAAATATATATATATGTATTATGAAAGTATGATTTTTGTTTGGAATATAAGTGGGTTTTGATGGATTTTTACAAGTTGTAAGTTAAGAAAATTTGAAGTAAAAACAATTAAGTTATAAAAGTCTTGTTAAGAAATGAGTTATAAGAAATACAATGATTTATGAAGAAATAATATGATTTGGGCTCTTATGTACTTTGGTTGAAATGTGGTATGATATGATTCATTTATGTAAGATGAACATGCTCAGCTTTAATGCCATTATGATATGATATGAGCTATGATGATATGCTAGGCTCTGGATGCCTTATATTTAAGTGGACGCGCTTATTATGTATAAGTAGGCTTTAATGCCTTTATGTTATGGTTGGCGACCTAAGGCCAAATATGTTATGATACGGAATCAAATCTATTATTATTTCTCCTGATATATTTGAGCCCCAAAGATATAATGAAAGTAATGAAACATATGTTTTAGATGCTAAAAATACTATTGCTATGTTTTAATTAAAAGTATGGAAATGTATTTTAAATGAACATTTTATATATTTATAATTTTGTTAACTTATGGTTAAGTTTTCATATGACTTATGTTTTAAGTATTTTTTACATAATTGGAATTTCATAATTTATTTCTAAGAATTTTATATGAAATATGTTCAAGTATTTTATTTAGTACCACTGAGTAGTATACTCAGCGCGTTGATTTTTGTCACGCGCAGGATTAGAGCAGTGGGTGCTACCTGAAGATCAAAGGTGTAGCATCAGAGAAGAAACTCTATTTTTGGGTAGGATATGTATTAAGATGTAACTATGGCATGTATAAAAATATTGTAAAAAAATTAAGGTTGTATATATTAAATTTGTAATTTAATGAGATTTGTGAATAATTAAGAAGTATTATCTTTATATGAATTTGAAGTGTATGGTTAATAGTAATAAATTCTTTGAATGAATGATAATATAATATGATAGAACTTAAGTTGATTGATGTGAGTATTTAGAAGTGTTGTGTGATTTATTATATTGATTTGGAGTTTTGGAGTTTGGAGGAACAAATATTGGAAGTGTATCTGTTTTCTTTGTGTGGCAAGTTGATTTTTAGGAGAAATTCTTGCGAATTTTTCTTAGGAATTTCCTTAAAATTTTATTCTTAAAACCATAATACTTGCCTCATTATGAAAACTTAGCCACTTCGAATATATGATTTAGATTATTAAGTAAGATAAGATGGTGCTCCAGCACCAAATGTGGCATTCGTTGTCTGGTCCTCCGGGATTGGGCGGAAGGTGTTACAAAATTACTCTCATAAGCATGTCAGACTCAAGCATCTTTCCTAAATAAATCTTGATCGTAGATCAAATAATTATTCAAAAACTTCCAAAGCTTTTCTTTTTTATTTTTTTTTTGAGTAATTGAACGTAGAAATGCCTCTGTTGCATTGAGTATTGATAAATGATTACTAGTTACCAAACTAAAAAAATTTATTAGTATTACAAAGCGATAATAATATAAATAATCCAATGTTGGATGAGAAAGATGGATTAAAAAGGAGAAGCCAAAGTGGTATCTATGAAGTACAATACAGATAGAGGGGGAAACTAATCTCAACAACGTTTGAATAAAAAAGGAAAAAAAGGGAAAAGGGGACCAATGCCAACAATATTCAAAGTAATCTTACTTACCAATCTTTCTTCTTCTTCGCCATATGCAATAACGAAAACGAAGCACGTTTCTACTTTGTGTAATGAAGCTTTAACACTAAGCCAAAATAGATTGTGATTACAAATGTCGATGAATGAGAAATTTAAAACGCAATGGCCAAGTGAAGAAGAAGAGAAGGGAGAAGATAGCAATCGGAGAAGAGATGGACGGCGAAGGGAGAAGAGAGGCGAGATGAGAGGGCTGGGAGAAGAGGTCGATGGTAAAGGGAGAAGAGATGGATGGTTAGGGTTCCAAAATGGTGTGTTTTGATGTTTTGGGTGGGTTGGGTAAAATGGTGAGTTTTGAGCTTGGGTTGAATTAACCCAAGCTGCTTAGGTGGGATCCACTATAATATTAAAAAATTACAAAACCCAAGCTCATTTTCTAATTGGGGTGATTATATACCTAAGTTGCTAAGTCAGGGTGCCTGAGGGACGAAGGTGGGTTTAGGGTGATACTATAATAGGTCACCAAGTTGGGGGGTTTTTTGTTGCTTAGGCCTACAATCAAACAGATTCCTCGCTATGCGAAGTTTTTAAAGGAGCTTTGTACAAACAAAAAGAAGCTGGCTAGTTATGAAAGGGTAAGTGTGGGGGAGAATGTTTTTGCCATGTTGCAAAAAAAATTACCCCCAAGTACAAGGATCAAGGTGTGTTTGCTATTTCTTATAAAATTGGTAATGTTGGTATTAAGAAAGCTATATTTAGTTTGGGTTCTTTTATAAATGTCATGCCAATGTCCATTTATTCTTGTTTAAAGGTCGGTCCATTGAAAAATACCTTTGTTGTGATTCAATTAGCTGATAGGTCTATAGTGTACCACAAAAGGGTGTTAGAGGATGTTTTAGTGTAGGTCAATGGACTGATATTCCCTACTGATTTTTATGTGTTAGATATGGAGGATGATAAATCCCCCACTTCATTTGAAATTTTGCTAGGGAGACTGTTTCTTAGCACAAGTAGGGCAAAAAAAGATGCTCATGATGGTACACTTACCATTGAGTTTGATGGAGATATAATCAAGTTTAATATGTATGATGCCATGAAATATCCATGTGATGTGTCCCATGTTTGTAGTGTTGATGTTGTCGATTCTTTGACTCGAGATCTTTTTTAGCATGATGTTAATGATGCACTTAATATAGTAATATGTAGGAGCATTGACATCGACGGCCTGGGTAAGCTTGAAGAAAATTTTTCACTTAACGAAACATTACAGGAAGTGGTGTATGAAATGGAGGCAACTAAGCCTTTGAAAGATGACACTTGTAATTTGGAGTTACCTTCTTCTCACACCAAGCTCTTACCATCTGTTTTGTAGGCACCTAAGTTAGAATTAAAGCCACTACCAAATCATCTGAAGTATGCGTACTTAGGTGAGGGAGAAACACTTATGGTGATTATTTCTAACAAACTTAGCAAAGTGGAGGAGGAGAAGTTAGTCCGGGTTTTATGCGAGCATAAAGAGGTTATTGGATGGACCATAGCTGACATTAAAGGGTTGAGTCCATCAATGTGTATGCACCGAATTCTGTTGGAAGAGGGCAATAAGCCAAGGAGAGAAGCTCAAAGATGCTTAAACCCACCAATGATGGAAGTTGTGAAAAAAGAGATCTTGAAGCTCATGGATGCAGTTGTGATTTACCCTATTTCAGACAGTAATTAGGTAAGTCTGGTGCAAGTTGTACCCAAGAAAATGGGTATAACTGAGTAGAGAACGACGATGGAGAGTTGGTAACCATTCGAGTTCAAAATGGGTGGAGAGTTTGCATAGACTACAGGAAGCATCTACTAGAAAAGACCATTTTCCACTTCCTTTCATTGACCAGATGCTCGAAAGGTTAGCTGGACATTATCACTATTATTGCCTTGATGGTTATTCAGGTTTCTTTCAGATTTTGGTGGCACCCAAAGATCAGGACAAAATGACTTTCACTTGCCCTTTTGGCACCTTCACTTATCGATGGATGTCGTTCAAACTTTGCAATGCTCAAGCCATGTTCCAAAGGTGTATGGGGAGCATATTTTCAGATTATGTTAAAAATATAATAGAAGTTTTCATGGATGACTTCACCGTCTATGGTGATTCCTTTTATGCATGTTTGATTAATCTCATCAAGGTTTTAGGAAGATATCTGGATTCAAATTTGGTTTTAAACTATGAAAAATGTCATTTTATTGTGGAACAAGGTTTGGTTCTAGGCCATGTTGTGTCCTCGAAGGGTATAGAGGTAGATAAAGGAAAAATTGATGTGATTAAATCTTTGTCTTACCCCGGTAGCATGCCGAAAGTTCTTTCTTCTCTTGGTCATGTAGGATTTTACAAGCGTTTCATCAAGGACTTTTCAAAGGTAGCACAACCCTTGTGCCAGCTACTTCAAAAGGATACGCCATTTGAGTTCAATGAAGTGTGCATAAAGGCTTTTGACAAGTTGAGAGAAGAGTTGATTTCTGCGCTAATTATCTAGCCTCCAAATTGGGAATATCCTTTTGAGATCATGTGTGATGCAAGCAACCACACCGTGGGAGCTGTTCTTGGACAATGAATTTGAAAAAATCCACACGTGATCTCTTATGCATTAAGAATGCTGGATAATGCACAGTGCAATTACTCTACTATGAAGAAAGAGCTTTTGACAATTGTGTTTGCATTGGAGAAGTTTCAGTCCTACTTGCTAGGGACCAAAGTCACTGTGTATTCTAACCATGCAGCTCTTAAGTACCTGCTCACCAAGAAAGAGACAAAGCCTCACCTGATTTGTTGGATTCTCCTTCTTCAGGAGTTTGATATAGAGATAAAGGACAAGAAGGGCTCAGAAAATTTAGTTGTTAATCATCTCATCCGGTTAACATTCAACGAAAAGCCATCTCCTTTCAAGGATGACTTTCTGGATGAATATCTTTATAGTTTAAGTGATGAGTTTGTTCCATGGTTTGCTGAAATTGTCAATTATCTTGTTACAGGTTCACTTCTAGAAGAATTGTCCAGAGCTGAGAAAGATAAAATTCGTAGGGACTCTAGGTACTATGTATGGGATGACCCTTATCTTTGGAAATTTTGCTCTAATTAGGTTATCCGAAGATGGATAGCAGATGTAGAGATTCAAGATGTACTACAGTTCTGTCATTCTTATGCATATGGTGGGCATTTTGGACCTAGTCGGACTGTTCGCAAAGTACTGGACTATGGTTTATTTTGGCTTGCTATTTTTCATGACTCATACTTATTTTGCAAAACTTGTGAGCACTGCTAGCGGACCAGTAATTTGGGTAAGAGAGATCAAATGCCACTCATGTTTATTCTGATATGTGAGATTTTTTACGTATGGGGCATCGATTTCATAGGACCGTTTCCAACGTCCTATGGAAATTCATACATTCTAAATGGGTGGAAGCTAAAGCTACAAGGACTGATGATGCTAAAACTGTCGTAAGTTTTGTCAAAAGTAACATTTTTTGTAGGTTTGGAGTTCCTAGAGCTATCATTGGCGACCAAGGGATGCATTTTTGCAACAAAATCATGGCTAGTCTTTTGAAGAAATATGGAGTTACATACCGTGTTTCCATAACCTACCATCCTTAGACTAATGGACAGGCTGAGGTCTTTAACAGAGAAGTGAAGTCTATTTTGGAGAAGACAGTTACTCTAACTAGGAAGGACTAGAGCCTTAAACTAGATGACGCTCTCTGGGCCTATCGAACAGCATATAAGACCCCTATCGGTATGTCCCCATATCATTTGGTCTTCGGTAAGCCATGTCACCTACCAGTAGAGTTGGAACATCGTGCATTCTAGGCTATTAAATAATGCAACATGCGACTAGAAGAAGCGGGTGAGCAGAGGAAGTTACAATTACAAGAACTGGAGGAAATTAGAAATGAAACTTATGAGAGTGCCAAGCTCTATAAGGACAAGACCAAGACTTTCCATGACAAAATGGTCTTCAGAAAAACTTTTAAGATTGGATAAAAAGTTTTGCTTTTCTACTCAAGATTAAAATTGTTTCCTGGAAAATTAAAATCTAGATGGATAAGACCTTTTGTTGTTACTAATGTGTTTTCTTATGGTGCAGTGGAAATTAGAAGCTTGGAGACTAACAAGATTTTCAAAGTTAATGGCCATCGTCTTAAGCCATTTTATAAAGGATTCACAGTTCCTGAGCCGAAGGAGATATATTTGGCCAATCCAAGCATGGTGGATTAATGCAGGAATGTCTAGCCTAGGACGTTATGGGAGGCAACCCAATATTAGGCTTGCCCAAGCCTAGTGTCTGTCTTTATTTTTATTTTATTATCAGTTTTGTTATTATTATTTTATTTATTTTGGGCCATCTTCTTCCCTTGCTGCGGTGGTGCCTTTTTCTAGGTTTGTGTTAGGAACCAGAGGTGCTAGATTTACCTCCCATGGTTTAAAAAAAATTACATACTTTTCTTTCTTTATTTTTCTTTTCTTTATTTATTTCCTCTATATCTCTTTTTTTACTTTTATTTACTCCTCACTTATCTTTTTCCTATTCACTCCTAAAATTAACCTAGGTAACTATTGCCCTCTCTATTGGTTTCTTTCTTTGCAACAATCCCAGCCGCATCGTCCCTCGCTTGAAAACCTAGCATGCCATGCACAAAGCAGCAAGCCGCCAGGCTTCTAGCCAGCACCTCGTCGACCCCGCCACAGTGTCGTCCCATGATGCCTTCGCCCTTACCATAGCGCAACAGATCCGATAGCGAGGAAGGGACGCGCTTTGCCTTCCCGATGGAGCCGTTAATTGCTTCCCCATGATCTGATGCCATGCCTAGTGCCGGCGATTCCCGACACTAGTGATAGCCTTTAGCAACAATGCCTCTGCCTTTACCTCCTGCCATCTCGCACCATCAGACTCATTCACATACCCAGCGTGCTCAAAGCGTCGCGCCATCCACAACAGTAGCACAGCGACGAGCCACGCGGCTCTACTACAACTCCTTCTGTGTCCGGTGCTCCTTCTCCATCTACTGTCCAAGTCTCCCTTGAAGCACCACCACCTGCCTCCAACAAAGCGACAGTGAGCCACCTCCATTGCGAGGTCGCGCTCAAATGTGGAGAGGTAAGAGCCAATACCCTCCTAGTCCCTCTGATTTGAATGGTGGGTTACACTTTGATTTAATCGTCCATAAGAACAGGTATGCCTCTGTTCAAAATCTCAAAATTACACCATGTAAATCTATTAACGTTCCTGCTCTTATTACACTTCGATTGAATGATGAATTTTGTGGATTGGTTGATGTCATTAGTTAGAGGGAATTTTTCTTTTGTCAATATCCTGTGTAAATAGAGTTATGTCTAGAGTTTATTCCACATTTGAATTTATTCACTCTTCCGAGTCTTTTCGGCTTAGTACGGCTGATTCTATTAAGTTTCAATTGATGGGTCATATGCTCAGCTTTTCTATCACATCTTTTAATATTGCATTGGGCGTCCTTGACAGCGAGTCTGCTAAGAGCTATGACTATTTGAGTGCCTATTGTGATTACCATGATGACTTTAACGCTTTAGATGCCCATAGGACACTCACAGGTCAGGCTGATATTATCTTTCATGCTAGTCGGTCTAAGGGTAACTTGATTCAAAATGCTACATTACACTATATTCACCATTTTTTGGCCTCCACATTTTCTGGTCACACTGAGGACACTACCGTCCTCTCAAAACCTAAATTATTTTTCTTATGGTGTATGGTAACTAGGTGGCGCGTGAACCTTGGTTATTGGCTTGCCACCCATTTTGAAAATATCATTCTCACTAGATGTGGCATGCTTTTAGGCTCTATTGTTACCATGCTTATTGTTAGACAGGGTGTCGTAGACATGGATGATACTGATTTGTATGTGGTCTGTGCTATGCCTCCTTTAGACTTATATGTTTTCGATTCTATGGGTTTATTATGTCGTGAGAAGAGCGCTCTTTTGTTTTTGCTCCTACAGGTCCTGTCATTCCACGCCATCAACATGTCTTCCATAAATGGAAGGACATTGTAGTTGTGCCTTCGATGTCCACCCCTCCTACTGCCCCATTAGTGGCCTCGCCATCTTTGGTGTCTCGCATCGAGCGCTTAGAAGGCAAGATTGATTCTCTCACTTCCACGATCACTGACGTTCATATCGCATTGCATGCTATCTTGCATCATTTGGAGTTTCCTTGGCCCTTGTTTTCGGCTTAGCTCTGTCGCAGCCTCCTCCACATGGATGTTCTCTTACCTTCTTTTTCATTTTTCCTATTCTTTTTTGTATTGGGACTCCCTCTGTTTTGTTGATAATTCCACATTGAGGACAATGTGAGGAGTTAGTGTGGGGGAGGAATTTGATTTTGGAAGTGCTTTGCATTTGTGCTTTGTTCATTCTTTTTCATTTTTTTTATTTTTGAGCATTTCATTGAGCACTTAGTGTTTATCCTGCTTATTCCATAGGAATTTTGGTTGCTTTGCATATACAAAATTTTTCAAATTTCTTTCTTGTCTTAAAAATATGATTAATATTCTCCTTTGAACTCATAAGAAGAATTCTTTGTCCTTTAACTAATTTCTTTTACATTAAATTAAATTTTTGGGATCTTAGGCAAGGTAACAGTAGTTTTCATTGTAGACTTCCATCTTCTCCATACCATAGATAGCATCCCTTAATCATTCCATTTTATACAAATTATTTAGGCTTCATTAATAGGTGAAACTTTTAAATTGTTTGTGTTTAATTCACTGTTGTGCATATTTTAATAGTAGTCTTCATTGTAGACTTCCATCTTCTCCATACCATAGATAGCATCCCTTAATCATTTCATTTTGTACAAATCATTTAGGCTTCATTAATAGGTGAAACTTTTAAATTGTTTGTGCTTAATTCACTGTTGTGCATATTTTAAAACTTTGTTTAACTTATATAAAGTACTACTCTTGGATGTTTGGATGGAATGGAAGGTGCAAATCGCGCAAAGTGATGTAAAAGGTGAGAAATAAAAAGAGAATGAAAAAAGCAGTAATGCTATTGAGTTCTCCAAAATGGCAACAAATAAATGAAAAATGAAGAGTGGAGAAAGCACCTTCCTTTCTTTTGAAAAATCACACCAATTCCTAGAATATTGTACTTTGGTAGGTTAACCTTATATTTTGAGATGCGACAACTTAAATTCTTGTGGAACCTAATATGTTGTGTGCATAAATTTTCAAGCCTTTGTGTTTTGTACTTAAAAGGATGCTTTGAGGTTGTTATATATTGGTATGGGATTGATGGAATAAACGATGATGATTATTACCTTACCTGCTTTTCTTTCCAAACTTTCAATCTTTTGTTAGAGAATGTTGTTATAGGGTGGAGTGAATTTTTATGTGGGGTTGATTGAGAATTTTGATCATGCTTGAGGACAAGCATGGAATAAGTGTGGGGGAATTTGATGGCTTGTTAAATTAGCATAAAATATCATTTATTTGATTATTGTCTATGGATAATTTTTAGTTAAAATGAGGATTTTCATTTAGTTTTCATATTTTCCACAAGTTATGCTAGATTTGTTCAAAAGGGAGCTTTGGAGATTGATTTTTTGAGTTTTTGATGGAGCAACCAAGTTGGAGCTAGATTCTCAAAAAGCCTTCTGGATGTTTTGAGATAGCGCTTGGGAAAGCATAAGAAGAGATCAGCCTGAAGGAGAATAAAGCTTCTGGAAGTTTTTAGATAGCACTTGGGCAAGCGTTACAGAGGTGAGACCACAACAAAGCAAACCATTCTTAAAATTTTGAGATAGTGCTTAGGCAAGCGCTGTGGAGTTGGGTTTGAAGCTGAACAAAATCCCCTAGAAATTTTTTACTTATGCTTGGGCAAGCGTTATATGGACGTGACCTGGACTTTGCAGAATCTTGATAGCTATGAAAATATCATTTAAAATGCAAGTTGGCCCACTTTTTAAGAGATTCGACAGATACCCAATTTAAATATTTAGATATTCTTTAAAAGATATTTATTTTTAGGGTTTCTTTCCTTCATTATATATAGGATCTCATAATTTGTAAAGGGGGTCTCATTCATCTCCTCTCCTTATTTCAAAACAGCAATATCTTTATTCTTTGTTTTCTCCATAGCCATGAGTGGCTAAACTTATTATTTCAGTCGATGGTTAATTTCAAATAGGGATTCTTCAAGATTGTGAGATCTAAATGCGATGAGTTTATTATTTAAATTCAATTGGCTTTTATGTGTTTTCTGAATCAGATGAGAAACTCCATCTCTATTGTTTTCTTATTTTTTGTTCAATAAGGACCCATTGATCAATCTAATAAGAAAGCATATAGCTATCGATAAAGTTAAGATTTGTATTATCTAACTGAATTGAATAAGTAGTGAATAATATAATTTAATTGTGATCAGACTATTAGATTATATTATAAAAAAACACAATCTATTTTAAATAAACTATGCTTGTAAGTTTGTTGAATAGGGCAGGGTCTTTCTAGTTTTTATTGTTGCTAGTGAATTAAATTCTATCGATTGTTTAGGGTTGTTTGCTAGTTAGGAATTATTTTAGCGCTTGTCTGTTTAATCTAATATTACAAAAAGATTTTTCGGAGGCGCTTGTCCAAAGATTATAGCTTGTCAGTTTTTTGAATTATTGAATTATCTTTATATCAATGATCAATCAAGAGAATCCCATACTATGAATCACCTTTGGCTGAATCGTTTCTTCCACTGATTTTTATTATTTCTTTTATCACCTTCTACTTACCTAGTTATTTTTCGATTGTTACTTTGATCACCCCCCTCTTTATTTTATTATTTTATCAACTGGTCTCAATTTAAAAATCAATATTTATTAGTCTTTAGGATTTGACCCTTCTTACTCTATCTACAAATTACTTAGAATAGGAACAGTATGAATTATTTTTAGTGGTCTCGACACCCATTAAAAATATTATTCTTACCATATTTAATATATAATTTATTTAGTATATATTATAATTTCTTACTAATAAAATTTAGATTCAAATAGAAAATTAATATATCTTTATTTTTTCAACTAATAAAGAATTATATTCTTACCATATATATAGCTTACATTACTATGTAATATAATTTTAAAAGGAGGGGAGAATTGTAATACCCCGAAATTTTTATTTCGAAACATTCTCATTTAAATTTAAATTGTAAATTTTTAGCCAATAATATTACGCCACGTAATATTATGGAAATCGAAAATCATGTTGGTTCGCCCGAAAATTTATTGAATAACCATTAATCGAATAAAATCGGACCAATATTTTTTTTAATTGGACCGAATTAATTTAAATTAGACCCGAATCGGATATTTTTGAAAAACACTGTGCGTCACTATTTTTTTCTCCC
>CANUEX010131060.1:0-24375 GCA_948099535.1 Jatropha multifida
TTACCAAATTCATTACTGCATAATTTATTTTATGCCTTGTGCCTATTATTTCTAAATTCTTGCATACATAGTATGTGGATGAATGTTTGTGCAATGATAAATGCTGTGAATAATTGGTTTGTGCATGATGATATGTGATTGCTGTGTGGGAGTTGGAATGATGCGAATCACCTGGGTTGAGAGCAAGGGCATGGTGAGAATGCCGTCAGTGGGCCTTAAGCGGTGGGAGTGGCGCCCCCCCTTGTGCACTTTGGATGATGACACATTTCATGGAAAAATATTTTTACAAAGAAAATTGTTTTGCGAAAAATGTTTTTATATGATTATGGTTTTGCCCGAATGGGGGTGGGTTCCCTAGGTGCACAAGTCACAGGATCATGGGATTATATGATATGATGGATATTAAAGCATGCTTGGGTAGAGCATTGTCCTGTTAAGGTGATTTCACTGACTAATAACCACTTGATGTGCATATGGTTGCAGTTTGTCTGTGGATGATATGATCAACATTGTGTGAACGGAGAATGTTCAATTAGAATGCCTTAAGTATCATTTGTGTGAATGTGTGGGTTGGTATTATATGTTATTATTCACTGAGTTTTACACTCACCCCTTTCCCCCTTTATCCTTTATTTTGTTTCAGGAGATTGAAAATCGTTTTTAAAAATTTGGAGCTTTAGTTTTCCTTCCTTTCAGGGTTATTTAAAGGAATTTTTAAATGTGTAAGATAGAATCATTTAGGATTCTTTATAATTATACAGTATTAGAAAATCCGCAGTTATGATAAGATTTTATGATTGTAATATTAATGTCAAGTGTATATGAAAATTTTATTGAAATAGTTGAGTTGAATGAATTAAGGCCTTGTAATAGTTTGAATCATCAATAATATAATGGGTCATCTTGTGGAATATTATTATGTAATTATGGAGTTGTAATCAGTAATTAGGCTTACTACGGACCTTGGTGGCCTCAAGCTTTTCCCAAGCCCTAATGCCGGTCCAGCCCATGGAAACGGGTCGTGACAAAATGTTAAGTGGAAATATTTTATTTTACTAATATTTCATGGCATATCAGGATTTGGATTATGCGATTTGATAGTCTAAATTCATCTCTTAAAGAAGTAGGAGGAATTACTCTTCCTAAAAATTTAAAAATCTAGAAGCACTTAAAAAGTGAGATTTAGAATTTCTGAAATAATATGATTTACAACTAGAAGTTGAGGGTATTGGATTTTAGATAAACCAAATATAGCTTGATATAAGAATTTTGATGATAATCGTAAAAATTTTTTGCCTCATGGTTGATTTGGAAATAGAATAGGAGGATTTTTGGATGTAAGAGATTATTTATGATATGTTTGTACAAGTTTTAGAAAACATTAGACAATAAATATTTTGAGTGTGTCATTAGAAGTTAAGAAATAAATACGATAAATAAAGGATAATGAACGCTTGTATAGAGTAAACATGTCTTAAATGAGCATAATTGTGCATGAAGTGTTTATTGAGTTATTTATAATATGAAAGAATAAATCATTTAATTCTTGAATAGTGACTATGTAATGCGTAAGTGATCTGGATAATTAAGCAGAGATATGAATAAACTCTAAAAGAGCTTGTGAATTTTATGAATTTACAAGGAATTGATTTGAGTAGAATTTTATTATGTTTATTTAGAAAGGACTTCTGATTTAAAATGATCCAAAGTGTATGAGAAATTATTGTTGGAATAGAGAAAATTTCCTTTATGGATATTTAGCATAAAAAACTCGAGGAGATAAGCAATATGTGGTTATTATGGGCATGTAAAGAATAAATTGATGCATGAGTAAAAGAGGTGGATCAGCTATCAAAAGAGTTAAAGGGGATATGAGTTTTATGCTATGACTAGAGTTAATGAAGTTATTATTGTTGCAAAACGAATGGGATATAGTAGACTTGTAATTTGTATGAAATGGCGATAGTAGGAATGCTAAGTATATGGATATAAACTCGAATTTAAGGTGTATTTTAGAAATTTAGAATGTGTGTAAAGATTTATCCGGAATTGAAAATTTGTATACGTTATGAAATTTTGTAGGATATTGAGATTCACACCTAGTATCAAAGAATTTGCTAACAATAACAATTACTAAGTAAGTGTAAGTATGGCTTTTCATAAAGTACTCTAGGGTAAGAGGTGTAAATCTCCTATATGTTAGAAAGAATTAGGAAACCAAAAGTTAGTGAGACCCAAATTGATTCAGATCACATCCGAAAAAGGTGTCTATAATTGAAATAGAGTTAAAACAGCTTTGGTAAATAGAAAAGCTATGCAGACTTTAAGAATAAAAAGACAATATGTCACGAAGGAGATATGGTCTTCCAAAGGTGTTTCTTGTGAAAAGAATTGTTTGTTTTGGTAGAAAAGGGGAAACCTAGCCCCTAGATACTTTGAACCGCGTCTAATAATTATAAAGATTGGGAGTTAATGGTGAACCAATTGGATTTGCTTAATAAATTTTATTACATATACCCAATTCCATAAATTGATGTTAAGAAAATGTATGTCCGGTTCGTTTTATGTATTGGAACTATAGGAAGTCCAAGTTAACGAAAACATAATGTACGAAGGGATACCAATTAGGTTTTTGATTTTTAGATTTGTAAATTCAGATCTAAAGAGATTTCTACGGTTAAAGTGATGTAGAAAAACCATTATGTCAAGGAATGCATGTACAAAGTGGCGGCTGTAATGCAGGAGAGATACCATTGTCTTCTTCATTCTGAGTGAGAGAATATGATCATTTCCATTGATTATAATCTTTTCTTGACATATATTTTGTATATTCCATGTCTAATATGTTCTCCTCCCTAGCTATTTTTTAAATTCAAGGACAAATTTTTATAAAAAGGGGAGAATTGAAATACCTAAAAATTTTAATTTTAGAAATTATTTATTTAAATTTAAATTCTAAAATTTTAACCAATAAATTTATGCCACGTAATATTTAATCGGATCTATAAACCCATTTGGTTTGTCGAAAAATCGATTAAAAACCAAATCAATTTGTTGAATTGAACCAAACCAGCTCGAGTCGAACTGGAATGGTGTAGGGTCTTTTGGAAACCCTAGTGATACTTTCTTTTTTTTTTTTCTTTCTTTCTTTCTATTCTTCTTTCTTTCTTTCTTCTCTCTCCAGCGGCAAACAAACCCATTTCCTCTTCTTCATTTTCTCTCTCTCTCTCTCTCTTCTTGTGTTGCGCCGGTCGCTAGCCGCGCCACCTCCAGCAGCAGCGTCTTAGGCCGGCGCCACCGCTCCAAGCTGCAGCGACTCTCCTTCGCCTGCAGCAGCTCCTTCTCCTCCATCGCGTCGCGCCGCCTCAAGCTCCGCCACCTTCATCTGCGTCACGCGATCCGGCCACCAGCAGCAGAAGCTTCACCGCTGCTTCTCTCTTCTGCGACACCGCCTGTCTCCACCACCAACAGCAGGTTCTCCGACCCAGCAACACTAGGCTTGATTATCTCCAATCTTTGGCTTTTTGAACTGATTTGTGTGATTAAGGATATTAAAGATATCCCTATAAATTTTTAATTAACTTCATGGATTTTAATTTTGTGAAGAAATTAATTGGTTATTGGGATTGATATATTGATTGTGATATTGAGCAATGTTTATTTTGAATTTAGTAGTAGATGAGTTGAAAATAAATTGTTGGATAAAATTTGTAATAGAATATTTTCCAATAGAATTTAGAAAATCCAATTACTTGATTTATTGGAGATTAATAATTTATTTTATTAAGGTAGTGAATATTTGATCAGGTAGAAAGATTTAATTAATAAAAATAGTTTAGTTGATAATTAGTTTAATTAAAAAATTTAGCGTTGGATATTAGAACGTAACATAAAAGATATATTATGGACTAAAAATAAATTAATAATATAATTTATTAATAAGAAAATTAAAAGATTTAATTAGTAGAATATATTAAGTATGAATTTTATTATTAAGTTTACTGGTCCTAGAATAAAAAAAATATATGTATTAATGGACTTTGTTATTGAGGTTTATATATATGAAAATATTATTGGTGGATATTTGATAAATTTGAATTAAATGAGAATGAATTATTTTCGGAATAAAATTATATTTTTGAGATTGGTTAGAATTAAGGATTTTGTTATTAAACATAGGTATATTCTTATGGTTATTGAGGACCAATTGAGATGAATAAAATAAATAATTATTGAATATTTGGAGACTGCGACTGAATTAAGTAAGAAAAAAATTATTGGCGAAATGATTATATTTATTTGAAATAAAAACATTATTGGCACTGAATTTAGATTATTTTAAAGATTGCGACGAAAAATTGAATTGATTGATGTTTAGCAACTACGTGGTGCTGAAGTTAGATTAAACCTAATAGAGAGGATAGAACGTAGCTTGTTAGATTAATTTCTTATTTATTATTTTAAGCTGAATAATTATGTGATGAGTTCTTTTATATTCTTAATTTTTTAGATCATCTGGGCTCATCCACTACCTCTCCAGACTATAATTGGGACTAGAATTTGAATATTCTATAATCACTATAAGTAATAATAAATTATACATGATATGCATTTCATAACATCATAATTTTATATCACCATGATTTTATTACATGATATCATTATTTTTTTATATCGAATTATATTATGCAATTATTAAGATCACATGATATCATTATATATTTATATATTATGCTATTATTTAATAATCATACCATTACATATTATTGATACGCGTATTAATTATTGATTTAATGATTGACAATTGGATGAATTGTTGATTAAATGTATTGTAATATGGATTGTCTTGTTTGAGTGGGATTAGAATGCAGTGGGTCACCATGAGTTTGTGAGGGCGGTCCTTGATATCGTCGGTCATGTATGGGAGATCAGCGTCCCCGTATGCATCTGATGACATATATTGATATGATATGAATAACCATATGGTGGCCTTCTGATGGCTGGTCGAGCGAGAAATGGACCAGTCGGCCAAGTATAGGGATCAGCTCCCTGATGCACACGTGTGAGAGGATGACTCATGGGATTTCGGTGACGCCACAGACTAATTTCCACGCGATTGTTTATTTGAAGATGAATTAATGTGGATGCTGATACAGTGACATATGCATGACTGACTGTGTGACTAGAGATGCATTCTGCGTGATTGTCTGGTCATGCATTATTTATTATTATTCACTGAGTTTGGTAAAACTCACTCCCTCCTTCCATAAAGTTTTTCAGAAACTAGAAGTATCGCTAGTTCATAAAGGCTCTGTTTCTTTCTCCGCAGAGATAGGGTATTTAATACTAGTTTTGAAATTGTTAGCATATAAATTATCTGAGATGCTAGAATATTCTGAATATTTTAGTTTAATTTCACAATTAAAACGATAAAATGATATTTGGGTATGTAAAAGTTTATTGTATACTGATAAATAACCTGTGGAGTGTCTTTCGAAAAATTTGAAGGAAATTGTGACAAGAAAAAGTTTGATCGTATTATGACCGATGAATTTTTGCTTATAATGCATTATAATTTTAATGAGTATAAGCCCGAGCTATGAATTAAATGTAGTATTGAAGCTGGGCTAAGAATTTTACTAATTGATTGTTGGGGTCATAATATGGGCTTACTGTTTCCAAAGTCAAATATTGATGGAGATAGATTTTGAAGTGATTCAAGCTTACTACGGGCCTCGAGTGTCTTAAGCTTACCTAAGTCCTAATGCTAGTCCGGCCCACGGTTTGGGTCGTGATAATTATTTTGTAAATATTTAGCGTAATTTTGTGTTCGTAATCTCAGAGGTGAGGAGAAGAAGGTTATACGGCAAAGTCTCAGATTCAACAGAAGTCATACATGATCCATCATATATGTTATCTTTATGTTCTTTGTTTTATTTTTATAAAAGATAACCTTTTTGTAATTTCGTTCTTTTCTCTCAATAAAAGATATGGATTGCTATTTGATCATTGTTTTATCTAAAATGAGTGAGTAAACCAATCATTCTAAGGATGAATTAATATGTATTACCTCCGAAATGATGGGCAGCTTTATTAAAAATTGAATCATCTATAATGTGATATAGATTTCTGATTCACTTTATGCAAGGCAAATGATTATAAAATAAAGTTAGATCCCTTTATTTATTTGACATTAGGTAGGCAAGTAAATTATTGAAAGATAAAGTTCAAGCACCTGAACCGCATAAATTATGCATTGGTTTTATATCTAAAAATAGGATAAAGTCAGTGTTAAAAGGGGGAAGCTTTTTACGTATGCAACATACAAAATACATCATACGGTTGTTATAGTTGACTACCTCGAAAGATGAGATAACCAACTACAACACTCGGCCCTTTAGAAAATATATCACGTGTGCTAACTTTGCTATTGCCCGCTTTCGGATAGTAATTGATCAATTCATCACCAGAATACTTTCTCATTATAAATTAAAAAAATATTTATATTTCTAACTGCTAAGTTCTAACCACTAACCACTAATATTTATTTCATGTTATTTAATTTCTTTTAATTTTTGCTCTTTTACTTTACTACACTTTAATTTTCTACAATTTACTTTATCGCACGTTCACTTTATCGCATTTTACTTTTATGCACTTTCATTTTACTTAAATTCTAGTCATTTATTTTTCTGCTATTTAATTTTCTATTATTTTATTATTTTTAATTTTTCATAACTCACTCTTTTTATTGATTCCACCTAATAATTAAATATTTAAAAGATTTTAGAACTCAATCCTTCCAATTCCTGTGGATACGATATTTTATATATTACTTGTACGACCCGTTAATGCTTACGATATAATCTTATCGCCCGTTATTAGCCTTCGCCAGCATGATCGCAATCAGTGGGCATCAATTTTTCAACTAAGCTCCCAGCTCCATCCACATTCCCTATCCCTAGTGTTGGAGTTTTTTCCATTATCACATCTCGAGGCTTCTGAGATGCTTAGAAGGGTGAGCTAGGTAACCAAATACTCTAAAGATATAGTGATTCTGCTCGGTCCACGCTCACCGCACTAATTTGATAGTTATGGAAAATATGTTAATAACCTAGATATCAAAGTGTTAATTACCATAAGTTATGTAAATAGTGACTAACCTTTTCTTAGAGCAGGTTTTTCCTTCATATACACATCATAGAAATAATGGCAATATCTTCTAATATCACACCTCCATCTTATTTTCATTATCTGTTTCCTAAATCTCGTTGGATCTGATGTCTATATAAATATAATTGATATTTTATTATTTATTTTTATAAAATAACTTTAATGATATTTAAAAAAATAAAATAAATAAATTTTCAATTATAAAATTGGTATAGCCATTGGATAGATTAAGTTTTTTTTTTAAATTTATTAATAATAATAATAGTTTTGCTAATAAAAAAATTACTTAAATATTTATCCATGTAAATTTTTAGTACGATGAATACAATCAAGATATTAAACCGGGTCTGCTTTGGCACGAATCGGCCACACGCTCACAGGCCAGAAAATTTTGCCATAGCTGCTAGCTCAACATTGCGCAATAGACAATGCAGATTCTTTCCTTTCTTCCCTTAAAAAACTTTTGTGACTTTCGCACGCCACGACAATTTCAGCTCAGCCACCAATTTTTTCGAGCAAACAATACTTATAAAACAATAAATCAAATTACATAACCGCCCTCATACAATCTGCTTCCTAGCAGGTAATTTTGACATTTAAACCTCCTTGTATATTATATGTCCCTTTCAACAGAAAATAAGCAACGTCCAAATCAGCATTTTTGTGGCTGTGTACAAGTTGTTTAGCGTGTTTATTCATTGATATTAAGCAATTAAAAACCCAATTATTAGTCTGCCTAGCACTCCTAAAAAATATTTTCATATCATTAGTTTTAACTTAATTTAATATTAGTTGCCTATTTATAGGGGTGTCAAAATGGGTTATAACACGCGAACACGATTCGCCTAACACACGAGACAAATGGGTTAGGATTGAAGTTAAACGGGTTCGTGTCATAAACAGGTCACCCATTTATGACACGAATATAAACATGTCGTGTCACGAGTTGACACACGGGTTAGATGGGTGACCCGTTTATTAAAAGGTAAATAAGTAATTTTAGACTAATATATAAAAACACTACTACTAAAACCCTAATCTTCTCTCCTCTCAATTGAAGTTGTGTTTCTTTCCTTCTAACTCCTAACGCAGTAAGCTAGTTAATCAGCTTCTTGGATTTGAGGTTAGTTTTTAAGCTTTCTTGTTTATTATTTCTATTACGAATGCAATACTGGGTGTGAAGTAGAGACAAAGTGTTGTATATGTTTGGGATTATTTGAAGATAGTGATAAAGTTAAGGTTTTGCCTAACTGTAACCATTTTTTTTCATAGTCAGTGTGATAAAGTTAAGATTCTTATTTATCTATATTGTAAATTTGTAATATACAGTCTTTGTAATTACTAATTTTGTTTGTTGTAATTTGATCTTAATTTATTAGAAAATTAATATTTCTATGTGATTTTTCTTGTTTTGGGATTCAATATAAAATTATTAAAAAAATGATGATGCAGTTGTTTGGTAGATTACTAACCATGCATGTGAAATGTTGACAAATTTTCTCAAAGACTCTTGTTTAGTCTTGCTTTTTGTTTGGGTAAATGACAATTGGCAGGTCCGCAGGTGAGCTTTTTGTTTTTCTCAAAGAATAAAAGCACTGAAGTTGAATTACTTTGCTACTGAGTTGACTAGATAAGTTCAAATAAAAAATTAAATTTCTATATTGCATTATTGATGATAAAAGGAAACATTTAGTTAGCAGGTCATTTTTAATTTGTTTTATTTTGTTCTTTTTATTATTGTTTTCTGTATTAACTAAACAATTGTTGTTAGTTTGCCTCATTCCAACCCATATTTTGTAGTAGTTTGCTGAAAGACCAGTTATCCATGGTAAGATAATTTAGTTTTTGCAATTTTCTTCTTAGAGAGAGGGGGCAGTTCAAGAATTTTGTTCCATTTATTTGACCAGTCAACTAATTTTATCTATTTTATTCTTAATAAATAAGTGCAACTAATTTTCTCTATTATTTTATCAATGTTAAATTATAAGTGCAACTGATAGTATTTAATTTTTTCTGTGTAGATGGCTAGCATTGATGAAAATTCTATTCATATCGATAAAGAAACTATTAATCTAGAAGAAGATGATACAGTTGTGGATTTAGAAAATGTCTCTGCTGAATGACAACAAAAGCAAAGAGAGTAAGGAAGTTTACTTCAATGGTGTGGAATTATTTTGAATTGGTGGAAGGGAAGAATAACAAAAGAAATGCAAAATGTAAGGCTTGTGCAAAGATATATGTTGCTAATAGCAAGTATGGGACAGGTAACATGAAACGTCATATACCTTTATGTCCTAAAAGAGATACTAGGAATGTAGGTCAAACATTATTATCACTCAGTGATGGATCTATTGTGAATCCTAAATTTAATGTTGATGAGTTTAGGAAATTGATTGCTTCTGCTGTTATTATGCATGATTTCCATTTCAATTCATTGAGTGGGTGGGAATTAGAAAATTATTACTTTATTTGAAACCCGATTTATATCTCATATCAAGAAACACTTGTAGGACTGATTGTTTAAGGATATATAATAGGGAAAAGACTAGATTGAAGTCTATGTTGGAGTCAACAATAGGGAGGATAGCTTTAACTGCTGATTGTTGGACTTCTATAACTACTGATGGGTATATTTGCTTAATCAGACACTTTATTGACAAAGATTGGCGCTTACAAAAGAGAGTTCTAAATTTTTGTTACATGCCTCCTCCACATACTGGGATAGCTTTGTGTGAAAAAATTAATAATTTCTTGTGTTCCTGGAAAATTGATTCCCGAATTTTTTCGATCACTTTGGATAATGCAACCAATAATGATGTGTGTGTTGATATGTTAAAAAATCTTTTGGAGGCTAAAGGAGTATTGTTGAAAGAGGGGGAATTTTTTCACTTGAGATGTTCTGCTCACATCTTGAACTTAATAGTTCATGAAGGCTTAAAAGAGATTGATGCTTCAATTATTAAGGTTAGAAAAATCATTAAGTATGTAAAGGGATCTCAAGCTAGAAGAGTTAAATTTTTGGATTGTGTAAAAATTTATACTCTGGAAACTAAAAAGGGACTTAGACAAGATGTTCCTACTAGATGGAATGCAACATATTTGATGTTGAATAGTGCTTTATATTATCAAAATGTTTTTATATATATGAGCATCAGTGATTCCAATTTCCAACATTGTCCTTTTATTGATGAGTGGGAAAAAATAGGGAAGATTTGCAAATTTTTAGAAGTCTTTTATGATATCACAACTCTCTTTTCTGGTACCAAATATCCCACAGCAAATTTGTATTTTTCTTTAGCGTCTACTGCTCATTTAAATTCGAAAGAGAACATGTCTAGTAGTGATACATACATGAGAATAGTAGCTGAGAGGATGTATGTGAAATTTGTGAAATATTGGCATGTATATCGTAGAATTTTAGTATTGCTGTACTGTTGGATCCTAGGTTTAAGTTGCATTTTGTTGAGTGTTGTTATAAGAAGATCTATGGTGATAAGTGGATGGATGAGGCTTCAAAAGTTAAGAATGGCTTTTTATCTCTATTATCCGAGTATAATGTTGATGGAAATTTGAATAAAACGGCTTGTGAGACAAGTAGTGGATCTTCTATAACAAAACAGAAGCAAAGACTAGAGGATCAGGCAGCTAAATCTGCTATTGCTAACCATATGTTTGAGGTATTTATTATATAACTTCATCTTTATTTCTTTTATGTAAATAATAATTTATTATGCATAAATTAATATAATTTCATCTAAATATTTGTAGAAATATGATTCTGTTCGTATGAATGATATTGTTCGATAAAAGAGTCAATTTGAACTTTATCTTAATGAGCCAAGGCTAGATAGAAAAGTTAAACTAGATGTGTTATCATATTGGAAAGGAAACCAATTTAGGTATCCTCAAATTGCTGCCATGGCTCGTGATGTTTTAGCTATGCTTCTAAAAGTGCATTTAGCAATAGTGGAAGGGTTCTCGATCAATATAGGAGTGCACTGAAACCTGATATGGTGGAAGCCTTATTATGCCGTAGAGATTGGCTATTTGGAGATCAAGGTATCTTATTCTTATTTATCAATTTAAATATTGAAATTTTTACTTGCTTCAATTTTATTAATAATTTTTAACTCATTTGCTTTGTACATGCTGCATATAAATTGGAGTTGGAAGAACTGACAAAAGATGTTATGGAGCTTAATTTGGATCCTATGGAATTGCATAAAGTTGTTGATATTTGTCCTTCCTCTAATTCAGCATTAGACTACATTTATAATTTTATATATGTTTATTTAAGAACAATTTGAATGATGGATTATTATATAATTTGAACTGTAAGTATTTATGATATACTTAGACTTCATTATTATTTTTTTAATTTTTTTTGTTAAATTTATGCATTTTATGTATTAAATTCATGCATTTTATGTATAAAATTTAAAAATATTATAAGCAGGTTAAGTGGGTTGTATACAGGTCAGCACAACCCATTTAACCTGCTAATGATATTAAGCGGGTTAGAAGGGTCATATAGGGGTTAATTCGATCCATTTAACCTGTTTATTATATTAGACAGGTTACACATGTCGTGTTCGTGTCACCTGCCTAAATTTCATGTCGTGTTCATATTGGCAAATGTAACACGGTTATTAAATGGGTCGTGTTCGTGTTGAACCTAATCGTATCGTGTGTTAGGCGAATCCGTGTCGAACCCGACACACGAACCCGTTTTGACATCCTTACCTATTTATACTTATATCCATTAATTTTGAACTTAATTTAATTTTAAAGGGAGAACACTAATGCATTACCTACTAATAAGTATATATATGATTTAATAATAAATTCAGATTCGAATCTCCTTTCCAAATATTTAAAAAAATAAAAATATATAACCAATTAATTTTTCAAAAAATTACGTAATTTTTTTTTAATTTTGATAATATTACATATTTTTTATATTAAAAACAATAATTCTTAGGGTGTTTGACTTTTATATGCAAAATATTGATTTGATATATAATTAACATAAGTTTTAAAACAAAAATTTTCACATTTTAACTATTTAATAATTTAATTTTACAAGATGAATTATTAAATAAAATAATTTAATAAGTTGAAGTAGTAAATAAGTGTAATTTTATAAGTTGAAGTGTTTATATGTTAAAATAAAAATTGAGGGTGCCAAAAGTTAAGAATAACATTCATTATATATTTTGCCTTTAGATTTTATGTTATAGCATATTACATTAGTCAATTTTTTATTTTTAAAAATTAATTTGTTGGTCCTTATATATACTCTCTCCAATTTTATAATTTTTTTCAGTTTTTTAGTTTACCAATTAAAAATAATTAAAAAGATTGAATAAATGCAATTTTATATGTAAAATTACTTTTTGGTAAATGTTTCTATTTATTTCTTATAGTTAAAAAAATTTTAAAAAATTGGACAAAATACTATGTAATTTTAAAAAAATAAGGATTATTAAATTTAATTTTTCAATATAGTAATATTGATTAGTATCATGTTTCATGGCTATTTGACAAAAAAAGAAATAACAGAAGAATATAACAATCAGACATAGTTAGAATAAAATAATTATATTAAATTAATTTTAAAACATACAAATTCTGATAAATGAATTTTATATTTAGAGAAACAAATTTTGTTCCAACCCATATTTACTTATGGATATTGATAGACTAATAATTTATTCAACACATTCCGAATAATAAGTCAAAAGACCGAGTCATGAAATAAGTTGAAATGAAGACATACCTGAATAAGAATCTCGAACAACATTTAAAGTTTGTAATGCCCAAATAAAAGCTTGGTCAAGGGGCCATTGAAAATCATTTAAGAGTCTAAAATATTTTTAGCTTTTATGATCAGACTATATCTCTAGTAGTTACAAATAAATTTGTATTATAAAAGCAAATGTAACGAGGAAAGGAAGGATATCAAAAAGTATTATTCGAAAATTGTATTCATCAAAGTTGTACGGTGAGCGTGGACCTTTTTTCTAACAATGGCATCTCCAAGCTCTCCTCAAGACCACAATGATGCTCAGAATCTAGATGCTCAACAACCACGATTTCAATCTCCACTTGAGTTGTTGACTAACAATCCACCTATTTTAAGTCAAGGCCATATACCTAGTAGCTCAAGCCAGCCTCAGCTTATTGAACCGTAAGTAGCAAAAGCCTTGGCTGAAGCCTACAATAAATTTTCTTCTATTTTATCCAGGTTTATGCAAACTCAACCATCTCCACCACCTGTGCAACAACAGCGTAGCTATACTTTAAGAAATGGCAAACAAATTGTTACAGAAGCAGAAGAAGAGTATTTAGAATTTCCAAATGACACTGAGTCATCCTGAAAAGTCACTACAACCAGTCAGGATGGTGTTGAGGAACCTGTACCCAAAGATCACTTTGACGAAAGTTTTCGTCTAAGGATTAAAGAAATCCTCAAGGAATACAGGGTATCAGGAGATCACAGAGATTATAGACCGAGAAATGACTCACCATTATCACATGATATCCTGTTAGAATCTTTTCCTTCTAAGTTTAAGATGCCAAGTTTTCAGGCATATGATGGTACCACAGATCCAAGGAGTCATCTTGCCAATTTTTGCATAATAATTCATATTCAAATAACCAACGATGCATTATTGTGTAGAGTTTTTCCAACAACCTTGAAAGGTCCAACCCAAGAGTGGTATCAAATGCTCAAGACTGGCTCTATCTCCTCTTTTGCCCAACTTGCATAAACATTTAAGGCTCATTTCATCACAAGCATTCCAAGCAAAAAGATCCCTTCAGATTTAATTGATTTGAAGAGAGAGGATGGCGAATCTTTGCAAGCTTATTGTGCCAAATTCCAGAAGCTCGCCGTGCAAATTGAAGATTTAAATGCTGAAGTGGCATTAATGCTATGGCAAAAACCTGTAAGTATGGAAAGTTGTTTGATTCAATTAATATTGACTCGCCACTTTCCTTTGCAAAATTGATGGCTAGGGCAAATAATTATGCCCAGTTGGATGAAGCCTGAAAATAACAACAACAAACCCAAAAGACTTTGCATAATAAAAAGAAGGATGACAACGCTAGGAGAAGATCTCTTATAAGGTTCGGTTGATCATACCTTGCTCGGTCCGGTCATGTCTCAAAACCATATTCCCAAATAAAGGAGTTCGAGGAGCGACAATTCACCCCATTAACCAGAAGCCGAACATATATCTTGGATTGGATTCAAAAGCATGGTGATGTAGTATATCTCACTTATCCTAGAAGGATGAGGGAGGAATCCTCATCTTTTCGAGATAAGAGTAAATATTGTGCATTTCATAGGGATGTTGGACATGATACTGAACACTATTGACAGATTAAAAAAGAAATTGAAAAATTGATTCAGCATGGTATCCTTAAGAATTTTGCGCAGGGACGAACAAATTCAAATGCTGATATTAGTGATAATAAAGAGAGAAGGCCATCCTCAAAAACTGAAACTGTTGGAGTAATCAATACAATTTTTGGAGGACCGACAGGCGGAGATAGCCAGTCTACTCAGAAGAGAAATGCGCTGGAGATTTACTCCCTTCAAGAAAGAATTCCAGTCAAACAACCACCAATTATCTTTACAGAGGAGGACGGTGCAAGAGTACAACATCTACATGCTGATGCACTGGTTGTACAAGCCATCATAAAAAATTATCGAGTAAAAAGAATATTAGAGATGATGCCAGTGTAGTAAATTTATTAACCTTTGAAGTTTTTAAAGTTTTGCAACTAACCCTTGATGATTTAAAAATTTTTCGTACTCCTTTAATCGACCTTGCAGGAAAGCAAATTCAAGTGGAGGGATCTGTTCAGGTCTCGATGGAATTGGGAGACGAGGAGCACACTAAAAAGTTCCATGTGGAATTTATTATGGTTGACATCCCTTTCCCCTATAATGCAATTATTGGAAGGCTAATGTTATATGATTTAAATGCTTGTACATCAATTAAGTTTTTTACCTTAAAATTTCCTGATAATGATTAAGTGGTTGTAGTCAAAAGTCCTCAAAGAGCAGCAAGAGAGACATGTATGGTGGCTTTAAAAGGCTCTTGACCTTCTGCGCATAGTTTGCTCACCAAGCAAAAAGAGCCTTAAGTAGAACGACCTCAGCAAATAAAAGAAGAAGTAAAATCGTTTGATATACCAAGGCCCCAGACAGAGTTAAATCCTGAACCTAAGGCGTCACTGATGGAAGTTGAGCTAGAAGCAGGGAAAAAGGTAAAAATAGGAGCAACTACTAATGGAACAACATTGCAAAACATTCTCTCTATACTTAAAAAACATAAAAATGATTTTGCATGGCAGGCTAGTGATATAACAAGCGTTGATCCATTAGTAATGTGTCATAAACTGAGTGTTGACCCAATAATTAAACCTGTGAAACAGAAAAAAAGAAATCATGCCCCTGAGCGGAAAAAGATAATTACTGTTGAAGTAGATAAATTAGTGCAGGCTGGTTTTGTTCAGGAGGTTTTATATCCTACTTGGTTAGCTAACGTTGTACTTGTCCCTAAGCCGAATGGCAAATGGAGATTATGTGTAGATTTTACAAATTTAAACAAGGCATGCCTTAAGGATTCATATCCACTTCCTAATATCAACCAATTGGTAGATTCCACAGCTAGTTATGAGATTTATACTTTCATGGACACAGCTGTAGGATATCATCAAATTGAAATGGATAAGGCGGATGCTGAAAAAATAGCATTTATCACAGATAAAGGTACCTATTGTTATAGGGTCATGTCGTTCGGATTAAAAAATACAGGTTCAACATATCAAAGGCTAGTGAATAAAATGTTTAAAGATTTGATTGGAGATTCTGTCGAAGTATATGTCAATGACATGATAGTCAAAAGCAAAAAGGCTAAGCATCATGCGCATGACTTAGACAGAGCCCTAGAGATTTTGCAAAGTTATGAGATGAAATTAAATTATGATAAATGTGTATTTGGTGTTACTGCAGGAAAATTCTTAGGATTTATGATATCCCAACGAGGCATTGAAGCAAATCCACAAAAAATAAAAGCAGTCCTAGACATGCAACCTCCTAAGACAATTAATGAGGTACAAAAATTGAATAGGAAAATCACCACATTAGGACTATTCATCTCCTGTTTGGCAAAAAGATGTCTTCCATTTTATAAAACTTTGAAATATATGAAAAGTTTTACATGGACGGAAGAATGTCGAGAAGCACTCGAAAGCTTAAAAGAGTTTTTGATGGCACCCCCATTGCTTAGCAGGCCAAAGGAGGGAGAAACATTATACTTATATTTATCCGGAGCTTCAAAAACTGTAGCTTCGATCCTAGCTCGAGAACAAGGAGTCGAACAATACCCTATTAATTATGTAAGTAAGGTATTAAGAGGAGCTGAGGTAATGTATTCTCAATTAGAAAAATTAATATACACAATCCTAATAACATCTATAAAATTGAGTCATTATTTTTAAGCACATACTATTTATGTACGTACTTATCCTTTGAGAAAAGTATTGCATAAGGCTGAAACATTAGGAAGGATGGTTGAATGGTTTGTCCGGTTGAGTGAATTTGACATCCATTATGTACCAAGGACAACCTTAAAAGCACAAGCACTTTCAGATTTCATTCTTAAATTGACAGAAACGCCTGAACAAGAAGGATTTGAAGGTTCAGAAGCAAGACAATGGTGTTGGCAACTCTACATAGATGGTTTAGCTAATCAATCAGGGGCAAGAGCAGGAATCATTTTAAAAGGGCCAAACAAGATGAAGTTCCATTATGCTGTACAATTAAATTTTAAAGTTACCAATAACGTGGCTAAATATGAAGCCTTGATAACAGGCGTTAAATTGGCCCAAAAGGTAAGAGTTGAACAATTGATTATCTACTCTGACTCTCAGTTGGTTGTGAACCAGTTGATAGGTACCTATTAAGTTAAAGAATCGACCCTTGTCAAATATAAAGCCCTGGCAGTCCAATTACTCAATCAATTAGAAAATGGGAGATTCAATAGACTCCTCAAGTTAAGAATGAAGAGGCAGATAACTTGGCAAAGATAGCAGCCTCTAAAGCTGAAAGGATGCACAGTACAATACCATTTGAAGTTCAAAATCACGCAAGCATTGAGCAAAAACGTGTCTCTGTGGTTATACCCTTACAAGGGTGGATGAAGCCCATTATAGATTATTTAGATCAAGGGATTTTGCCTCAAGACAAAAGAGAAGCAGTTAAAATTTCTAGAAAGGCAGCTAATTACACATATGAGGATTCAACATTCTATAAAAGGTCCAAGGCTCACCCTTGGGTGAAATGTTTAAATGAGGAGACGCACGCTATGTGCTTGATGAAGTTCATGAAGGCTTATGTGGGGCGCACGAAGGGGCCGGTTCACTAATTCAAAAAATTTTGTTACACGGATATTACTAGCCGACTCTAAGGGCAGATGCAAGGTAAAAAGTCTAAACATGTAAGCAGTGCCATGTACACTGTCCTAAACCAAGACAACCAGCTGCACAGTTGCAGCCTTTGGATAGTGCACTACAAAAAAAACAAAAATTACCGACAGAAAATTCTATAGGTAAAGATTGGATTTCTGTAGCTAATTCTGATTACCTACTGATTAGCTACAAAAAAATTCATTCGGTAAAGTCCTTGTCGCAAATTAATTACCTACCGATTTACATTCTGTCAATAAATTAACGACCGAATTTTAGTCGCTAGTTTTTTTTTTTGTCAGCAAATCGGATTTTTACTTTTAATAGAATTTGTTGGTATTTTTTGTCGAAAAAGTTCTATCGGTATTTAGTTAGTAATTCTGTCGATATTTTGTCGGTAATTATATACATATTTGGTCGGTAAACAGTCATTATTGTTAATTGCTATTTATTTGAATTAATTTATTTAGTGGAAAAATAGTCGAAAATCAATCACTAATTTGTCGAAAATCAGTCGCTAATTCGTTTAAAAATATGAAATACCAATTAAAACCTGTAAAAACATTCACTTTATATCAATATCATTCATTTACACCTGTATAATAGCAAAACCATCCCAAATCTCACAAATTTAAACTGCAATAGTATTTATATAATAGCAATCATAAGTCATCATCCAAATCTCAACATCCAAACCGACAAAGCATGAAATAAAATCTAAGACAACACAATCAAACAGTAGTAGCACCATATTCTAAGTTCAAACAGTATCAAAGCATCAAACAAACACAACATAAAGCATATAAAATCTAACACAAATCATCCAAACCGACATCATCATAATCCTCCTCCTGAGCTGCTCTGTCTTCTATAGTCCTAAGTCCATCACCATTAGGTGAATCCACATTAGCAAAAGGAGAATCTAATGTTGTGGTGGTATAAACTGGATGCATCCGCAAATGATGACTAAGCTGAGAAATCATCTCTTTTTGCTCTCTAAGTTCTCGCTCCATCCTTTCCTTTTGCTCTTTCAACTCTTTCTCCAAAAAGGTTATCCGCTCTGCTTGAGTTTGGGATGACTCTCTAGTCTCAAATGTAGATGTAGCAAACATCCCAGATCTTCTTTTCATGTCAGAGTAGTAGCTCGATGCCTGTGATCCTATCCCATAAATATTGTTCTTGCTTGAATCTATTGCAACTTCAAGGAAAATCTGTGTCTCATCAACAATAGGTTGCTTTGATCCTTCAGTATGAGTAGATGCACTCTCTTCAATCCTCTTTTGTAACTTTTCCTATAAGATTATAATAAATTAGACAATCAAACAAAGAGTTTGCAATATATGTTAAAACACTAAGTCATAGAATCAAGTAGATATTAATCATTATAATTAATATGACATTAACTTACAAATATTCCTTTGGAGCACCTATCAACCCAATTATTGCCATCCCATTTTTTGGTATGGAGATGCACAAACAACTCCCCCAATGTAGGCTCCACACCAGTCTCATCAGCCTATTACTTTAGAAAAAAACATTTAACTTCCCATGTTTAAAGATACGAATTTTGAAAAGCAAAAATATATTAAACATATAATATAGAGCTTACAATGCGTTGTTGATGTTCTAATGCTGAGATAGAGCCTCCAGTGTGAAGAGATAAACCAGATCCTTCTCCACCTTTCTCAGACCGTCGATTCTTAGAAAAAATCTTTGATTTCTTAATGGCCTCAAGCATCTTCCAGTATTCAGTCCATTTTTCCCAAACTTCATCTTTGATATATGATTTTCTCCCTTTCCTTTTTAATTGAGAAACAAAATTAGAATACCTATTTGTTGCTTGCCTATACCATGCTCGCTTTATCATTGCCTCTGATTCGGCACCCCACTTGCAGTTTTTCTATAAAATATGAATGACAAGTTATTCATAAACTTTAAGTAATTGATTGCATAATGTTAGATTTAATTCATTTAACACATTAACAAGTTGATGAAAGTTACCTTAAATTCCCTCTAGTATCTTTCTTTTGTCTCGACAGTAACACTCTTCCCATTGACGCCACATGCATCCTGATGCTCTTGAAAACTGTCACTCATTACTCGAGAGCATCTTGATGAAGGATACAACCTGTATAATAAATCAAATCATATAAATTGCAATAATAGCCTCATATCAATCACCATATATGATAAACATGTATAAATAAAAAAAAAGTTATAAATCACATACCCCTTACCTCTAAGCTGGACGTACAATCTTTCATCACTCTGCCCAACAGTTCTACTATCTGAACGATGGCTTGCCTGGGATGCAGATGATGCTCTAGAAGCAGAAGCACCATCCCTAGAAACAATAGGGGGAGGCCTTCGAGATGAGATGGTGCTGCTGTATGTGGAATCGAAGGTGGATGTGTGGTCTAATCTGATGGCTCTCTTTGTGCTGAACTTGTTTGAGGAGTAGTAAAGCCTCAGCCTAAGCCTCCTCTACCACTCGATATCTGATCAGTACGACCTCTACCTATATTAGTACTCTGCTTTTGCGCACCACCATCCCTCCCACGACCTCTTCTCACCATCTTATATAATCGTTTCATCAAATAATGGGTAACCATACTTTTAAGTGCAATTAATTGTTATAATATCAAAGTAAGTATAAATTTAAAGGTTAATAAAAATATAGCTTGTTACAACATAATATTTAGAGTCATATTTCTTTGTACAAAAAAAAAAGCATAAGTTCATCTTCTCTAATACAATAAAAATAGATCTATTATAAAGCTTAATCAATATCACTATTCCCAGAAAGTTCATCACCAACTTCTTCAGCCTCTGATGTTGAATATTCATCACCAACTTCTTCTGTTTATTGTATATCAACATCCGCACCAGTAGGGTCATTCAATACTTCAGGCAAATCATCTAATGACATTATGTCCAATGTATGAATATCAGAATCATCATTTTGAAATGTTGCTTCAATGGATATTGCATTTATCATTGTGCTTCCTAAAATTAATATTGTGGGTGTCGCCTTTACTTTGCTAATTGAGAGCCAGTCACTCCTATCTCTTCTCAAAGATGGATAGCTAACATAGTAAACTTGAGAAGCTTGCATTGCAAGAACGAATAGCTCATACTTAGAATGACGTCTCCTATGATTAATATCTACTATATTGTACTTACCATGCACTTTCATGCCCACGTTTGGTTTCGGATCAAATAATTCACATTTGAATAACATGATTCTCTTGATTGGTAATACTGGGTACTCTAACTCTAACACCTCCAATAGCCGCCCATAGAAATCACTACACTGGGCACTATAATTTGACCCCTTTATGCATACACTGCTATTTAATGTTATTCTTGTTTTTCCTCGTGTCTTGGTGTGAAATTTGTATCCATTGACAAAATATCCATTATATGAGGAGACAGTATACAATGGACCTAATGAAAGGCCCCTGATGAATTGATTTGTGACTGAATTGTCAGGATCATGGACCTATATTTTAAAATGAATAAAGTTTATTACAACATATTCATGGTGGAACATAAGGAATAATTAATTGATTTCGATTAATTATTTGTCTTATATAATTTTTGAACCATGTTTGGAATTCTGTTTCTAGCCTCATATCAATATCAATGTCACTGATTGTTGGATATGATTGCTAAAGTTGGGCTATATATATGCTTTATTGAAATATTGAAGGACATATATCGAAGTGTAACAAGTTAGCATTTCTATCTATATAAAAATAGAAGTTAGCACATTTGGAGGAATTCCACTTACTTAATAAAAGGAGAAACTTCTTCACAATTCAGAAGGATATACATTTGAGCAGCCTGCTTCTCTTCTTCTGTTAACCTTCTTTTCGTTGCTTTACCTATTGGGCGCCCTAGATGATAAAAATAGATAAGTTTCCTTTTGATTCATCTCTAGGAATAGGCCCCTCGTCATCATTCCGTGGCACTCTATGATGTCTTGCGTAAACATGAGGCTCAAAATAGTATGCACAAAAATTTGATGCTTCTTTAACAAGGTAAGCATTAACAATAGACCCTTCAACTTTCGCTTTATTCCTCACATTCTTTTTTAGCGAAGCATTACACCTATGAACATAATTGATTAATAATACAATTGGCAGTAATTAAATGTATATTACTATATACAAAGGATAAATATTATAATTACCACTCAAATGGATACATCCATCTATATTGCACAGGTCCTACAACTTTTGCTTCATATGCAAGGTGCACCAGTAGGTGTTCCATTGAGTAGAAGAAGCTGGGAGGAAAGATACGCTCAAGCTTGCACAAAATTATCGAAATTTCTTGGTGTAAATGCTCCATATCTTGCTCTCGTAACACAGTACTAGTTAAAAAACAAACTCAATTCTGTTACAACTTCCCACACTTTACTAGGCAACAAATCATGAAATGCAATAAGAACCAACCTCTGCATAAACACATGGCAGTCATGACTTTTTAATCCAAATAATCTATATTTCTTCATATCAACACATTGGCCCATGTTAGAAACAAAACCATCAGGAAATCTAATCAATTTAAGCCATTCACATAGGACTTGCTTCTATTGTTTGTCCAATGAATAACATGCTTTTGGATATTTTCCAGTTTGTTCATTACGATGAAGCTCTGGTCTGCGACATATGTTTTTAATATCTTCTCTTGCATTAGCATTGTCTTATGTTTTCCCTTCTATATTCATCACTATGTTGAACAAATTGTCAAAAAAATTCTTCTCTATGTGCATCAAATCAAGATTATGCCGAATAATAAGAGTTTTCCAATAAGGCAAGTCCCAAAAGATGCTTCGTTTTCTCCACCCACATTCCTTAACAATTGTAGCATTTACTTCATCTGAACCAACTTCTATGACTTGCATAAGGCCCAAGTTTTCTATTTCTTCTAAAATTTCTTCACCTATCTTAACACGAGGTGCCATATCTGGTACTACATGATTCTTCTTAAACCAAGTTTTGTTAAGATGCCAAGGATGATCTGCTGGGAGAAATTTTTTATGATTATCAAACCATGATTGTTTACCCCCTTTTGGAAGAGTAAAGGCATCAGTTTCCTCTGGCAATATGGACAAGCAAGTCTCCCTGCAGTGCTCCACCCCGACAACATTGCATGTGCTGGAAAATCACTAATAGTCCAAAGCAAAGCAGCTTTAAGAGTGAAGTTTTGCTTAGTCGATATATCAAATGTTCGAACACCTGTTTCCCAAAGTAGAATTAATTCTGAAATAAGTGGTTGTAAGAACACATCAATCTTAAATTTTGGATTATTTGGGCCAAGAACTATCACCGTGAGAAACATGTACTCTGCCTTCATACCCATTCCTGGTGGTAGATTATATGGTGTCAAAATAATAGGCCATGATGAATATTGTTGACCTGATTAACCAAAAGGCTGAAAGCCATCAGTACATAGGCCAAGCAATACATTCTGATTCTCTTTAGCAAATAATTCATGTCTCCTCATGAATGTCTTCCATGCTTCAGAATCCGATGGATGATGCCTAACCCCTATCTTAGAAACATGCTCTGCATATCATCTCATATGCTTTGTTGTGGCATCGGAAGCATAAAGTCATTAGAGACGAGGAATGAGAGGGAAATAGTACATCTTCTTGTACGGTTTCAAAGCGGTTTGAGAGGTACCACTTCCATGCCTTTGTTTATATCTTGGTTGATTGCAGAACTTACAAACAACTTCATCAATGTCATCTCCCCAATATATCATACAATTATATCTACAACAATCAAATTTTTGAATTGGTAGACCTAATCCCTGAACTAACTTTTTTGTGTTATAGAAGGATTTAGGCATTGCATTATCTTCTAGGAGAACCTCATCCAAAAACTCAAGGAAATCATCAAAACATCGTTCAGATAACTTGTGTTCCGACTTTAAGTAAATCGTTCGAGCTACAGTTGATAACTTTGAATGATTCTTGCAACCCTGCCAAAGATCTTGGTTTGCAGCATTTAACATGTCAAACAGATGTTGTGCATTTGGATTCGTCATTTCCTCCATATCTTCATGTGCCGGAGGAACTCCCATACTATCCATAACCATATCATGGCACTGACCGACTAGTTCAGTACTCATTTCATAAGGTTGATCCCCCACTCTATATTGCTCATTAGAATTTTGTCGATATTCCCCTATTATGCTTTCTCCATGTAAATACCAAGTGTAATAATTTGGTACAAACCCAAATTTCAATATGTGAAACCTAACCATCTCAACATCTAAGAAGTTAAAATTTCAACACTTAGCTTGATTACAAGGGCATCGCAACTTATCACCGTCCATACATCTAGGATGTAAGAGAGCAAAAGCAATGAAGTCATTAACGCCATATGTGAATTCAAGCCTTAAGAATCCAGAATCAAGCCTTTGGTACATCCACTGTCGATCGACACTCATATCCTGATGAGAAATAAACTGAATGTGCGACTAAGGTTTAAATCATATTTTAGTACTCTAATCGGGAAGTCCTAGCTATTATGAAAAAAAAAAAAAGAAATGAATGTACATTATAAAAAAAAAGAAATGGTCTCAATATATGCAAATAAATAGCAACTATAAAAAAGAAATGAAAGTACATTATTGTTATCTTATAAGTAAATATCTGCATATTAAAAATTTGTAATAAACATTCAGCTTTCCATTCCCATTATC
>CANUEX010131170.1:0-74698 GCA_948099535.1 Jatropha multifida
TTTTTTATACATGTCGAAGTGATGGAAAAGAAAGAATATCTTTTACGTATCCACCCAGTTTGTCAACTTTTTTGGAAATGATACAAAGAAGGATGTCCCTGTTTACAACAGAAAAACTCTCCTCCGATGAATTGTATAATAGTTGGAATTATAAGAATGAACAAAAAAAGAAAAATCTAAGTAATGAATTTATAAAAAGAGTCCAGGCTTTAGATAAAGGATATCTTGCTCTGAATACACTCCAAAAAAGGACTAGATTGTGTAATGATAAAACTAAAAAAGATTTATCATTCATGGACGGTGATAAGATCCTTCCATTTAGCAGCACCTTAGGATGGCATAGCCTTAAAGTGAAGGGCGAGGTTCAAACGAGGAAAGGCTTACGGTGGATACCTAGGCACCCAGAGACGAGGAAGGGCGTAGTAAGCGACGAAATGCTTCGAGGAGTTGAAAATAAGCGTAGATCCAGAGATTCCCGAATAGGTCAACCTTTCAAACTGCTGCTGAATCCATGGGCAGGCAAGAGACAACCTGGCGAACTATTTTTCCCCTGGGGAATCTTTAGAATTACCACTGCTTAACTTTCAATTCGCCTCTGACCATGAAATGAAATGTGAATAATCCGTCCTCCTCTCTTTGAAACAAGAGGCGCTTCTGGTTCTGTCGGTGCTTGAAACAATTCTGTCTTCTCCATATTACTATATCTCTAGAGTCAATAATTTTCTATGAGGAACTACTGAACTCAATCACTTGCTGCTGTTACTCTTCAGTTTTCTGTTGAGGTCTATCCTGTAGAGGTACTCAAATTGGATCAGTGATCGAATTCTAGGTTTCGTCGTAAACCTAATTGGTTACTTCCAATTACGTAAATCAATAGTTCAAACCGCACTCAAAGGTAGGGCATCTCATAATTCAAATGTGGTTAGTGTGTTATTTGTCTTTGTATTGAGACTGTTTCTAAGTATTGTTTGCAGATTAAGATAATGCAGTAGTTGAGATACTTAAAGAAAGAATGTTTTGTGATTGAAGTAATGAGGTAGTTGAGACATTGAAAAATACTTAATAATCTGTTTCTATATGTGTACATACAATCTTTAAGGACATAGGCCTTGATTAAAGCGATGGGAGAGAAAACAAAAGCATGCATCCTGATTTAAAAAGAAACTAATTTATAGAAGAAGAAACCAGTAAAATCTGAACATCAGAAATCAGTTTTAAAAAATGAAATTATTGTTTGAGTACTTTATTAAACTATGTATGGTTTTGTGATGATGTCCAATGCTAAAGCTTCTAAGGCAAGCATCAATAGAAATAGAGGGGGAAATTACATCCCTTTTAGAATTCTAAAGTATTAACTACTTCATGATTCATTTATTAGCAATACTCAGTTGTAGTTTTGCCTTTTGCTTGCTGATTTTTTTTTTCAAATTTAGTTCATTTGCTTCTCAATAATTGATTAAAATAACTGATTGAAAGAATATGCCTAACATGCATGCGCTTAAAATGTGTGAGGGCATGCGAGTTGCAAAGCAGTCATTTAACCTTTTCTCCATTAGCCTTGAGGAAAGAAGGATGGAGAATGCTGCCTGCAGTAGTTTACATGTTGCTTGTTTGTATGGTTGATGTGTTTTGCTTATCTTAAATTGGGATATCTTGATTGTATGATGGGTTCCAACAGAAGTTCTCTGTGAATAAGCTAGACTCATTTTGTCTCGGGCAGGTGGCTTAAGCCATCAAGTTTATAGCAGCCTTTATTTTAGCAAAGATGAGAATTTTGATCTAGGTTAATGATACGCATTTGATATTATTGTTCTAAACATGTTTTTGCACAAATTTAACATGGTCTATGGCATATGCATTAGATTACAAAATGGGAATACTTTAAGTGGGTACTTAGGAGGACATTAAGGGGGTGCTGAGAAAGTAATGAAGTCACATGCATGAGCTATTAAGCTGCTGACTTGACCTGAGCTTGATGAATGATGAATTTGAATTTATTTACCTCTGTGGTGTAATATTGCTGTGCTTCAAATGATTTATCTTAAGCTACTGCTTAAATTAAATGGTTGCTTCACAGATTGTGCAACAAGTAGTTTACTGAAAGTTGTTTGGGATGCAGCTGAAAAAACAGGCAAAACAGACTGATATCGCTCAGTTCCGTGCTCAGCTTGATGCACTGGGCCTAAAAATTATCCAAGTGACTGCGGATGGTAATTGTTTCTTCAGGTCTGTGCTTACAGATGACTTGAGCTTGTGTTCATTCCCCATATTATGTATTTTATCTATCTCATATAGTGTTAGGCAATTGCAATAATAAAGGCAAAAGCATATTTGAACTTTTCTGATACTCCTTATTTTCCTTTTAATATGGAAATGAATTGCAACCACCTAACAAAAGGTTAGTATTATATTTTGCTGATGTGCTTTAATGCTATTAATTTGTTTACTCTTATTAGTTTACAGGGCACTTGCAGATCAGTTGGAAGGTAGTGAGGAGGAACATGGAAAGTATCGCAGAATGGTGGTACAATATATTATGGTAAATAGTTATTGAGAAAAGAAAATATATGTAATCGAACTGAAAAAATCTTTCACTTTTTTCCCCAGTTTGTTGAGTATCTTACTTTCTTGTTGCCTATCAGTGTGAAATCTCTCTTTAAGTTATAATTCAGTTGTTCATGTTTTATCATGGAGAGTTTCACTTGTTGAGAAGCAAGTGGCTGGATAATTTGCTTCTCTCTCCTTGTGTGTGAGTATATTACCAATCTGCAAATAAATCTGATTTAGGGCTGTAATTTAACAGAAGAACCGTGAAATGTTTGAGCCCTTTATTGAGGATGATGTCCCATTTGATGAATACTGCAAATCCATGGAAAAGGATGGTACATGGGCTGGACATATGGAATTGCAGGCGGCTTCTCTTGTTACTCGTAGTAATATATGTATTCACCAGGTAATCAGACTTTTATTATGCTCACATTTATATGCTTCTTTTCATATGGATGATGTTCTCTTTCCTCTTTCTCTGGCCATTTCCACTAGCTAATCACCCTATAGGATAATTTTGAATGGTATTGTAAAAATTGATTGGAAAGTGGAAACCGATATAACATGTTGGCAGAACAATGACGAAGCTGCCTCTAGTTATTAATAGGATCATGAATCCTTTTGAAGAGATTTTAGATTGATTCTGAAGTTGAGGCGTAGAAACTAGCAGTTCCTCTGACTTATAATATATACAATATGCTACAAGCTCGGAGGGAACAAGGAATGCTAGAGCTTACTTCATAATTTTAATTTAAGAAATGTGAAACACAATCTCACCTGCTGGAAAACAAATATAATATGCTTTACATGCATTTGTATGTATACACCAACATGTTGCTTTTCTGGCTATATCTGTTAGTATAAAGTATGCAAATAGCTGAGTGCTACACGTTGCTTGTCCCAAGTTAGATTGAAGTTTTTATATGTTTACTACATGCACTAAAGATTGAATTTTGTAATGTCCATTAATTGGTACAGAACATGTCACCACGCTGGTACATCCGGAATTTTGAGCAGCACGGAACCTGTATGGTCCATTTGTAAGTACAAGAGAATCTTTATCATTTCTGCACTATCCTTTTGGATCACATGTATTCTGATTCTAGAGAAGAGTTGAGTAGTTCTTTCATTTTTTCTAGCTAGAACAGTGAAACACTGAAATAGTTGCATGATATCTGCAGTCTGAAATGAAGAATTCATATGATTGCCTTGTTTTATCGAATAGAAGATTAAGTAATTTAATGGCAATCCCAAACAGTTAGGATAATACCTTGTTTTATTTTATCACGTTTGGGGATGACATTTGTAAGCGCAAAGATCTTTCAGTTTGTAGCAAGAGTGCCAGATTCTGCTGTTTGATTTGCTAATGTTTTCTCAGATCTTATCATGATGAGGAACATTACAACAGTGTGCGGTCAAAGGAAGACCCTTGTGAGGGGCCAGCTAGGCCAATTATAATCAAGGTTTTCTATAGATTTTCCTTTTCCAATTATGTCTCCTTTTATCCAATTGTTGTTTATCTACTTTCGAGTTTCAACATGTAATTGGTGGCAATAGCCTGATAACTTCCAGTTTGTGAAAGGCTGATGCTGACCTTTCAGCAACTTCTCATAAAGCAAAAGCCGCAGCCAGCAAGTCTAAACAGGGGCCTGCTAAGGATACTATTAATACAGGTTCCATCAAAATGGTAATGGCAGGAAGTGGTTGTGAAAATGTTGAAAAAGTCAAACAGGTGAGAAATAGTTTGCAAAAGTTCTCTTCTCGCGCTTTCCTCCATCCCTCAGAATTATGGTTTCTATCAACAATGCCTTAAAATTGTAGTTTGCCAGTATATGGGATATGCTTCCAATCTTTAAGACACTTGGATTATTTTCTGCCTTATGTTGATCTCATACTAGATTTTACTACAAGTAGATGGTGATGTTGATGCTGCGATAGAGTTTCTAATAGCAGAACGAGATGCAGGTTACTCCTCAGCTGAAAATGATTCTCTTCCGTGTCATATAGACACTTCTTATGGTAATGTCTGGTCAGTAATTTAAACACAAGTTAAATAACTTTATGTTGTTTCCATTATTTCCTGGTATTTCATCAGTCCATTTAACATCAAACATCAGTCAGAAACCTTTTTGCATGATAAAGCTCTTAGATTTTTCAAGTGTTGTTTTGTTTCTTGATAGCGGCTGATTGTGAAAGTGTTTCCTGAAGTGTTTAATAGGTATACAAATTGGTGAAAGACCAGGCTTTGAATACCTTAACATCAATTGAAAAAAATACTAGGAATTTGGTGATGAGTTGCTCACAAAATACTTCTTGTTTGAGTAATTGATTCTGGCAAGGATTTGGAAGAGTCAATTTGCCGATTTATGCTCTACTTGACAGCATATTCTCCCACCCTCTCTGTCACTCACCTCCTCTTTCCCTCCCCGTTCTTGTTTTGGCTAATCAATGTTCTGGAAAGTTCAGGCAGGTGTTAAATGAGACAATGTCGATGCCTTCATTAATGATTTGACACTTTTTCCTTGGAATTTTCCCTGTTCACTGAATGTGAGTGGCATTTTCTTAATTGGTATATAGTGTGTGCTTGTACATGCCTGTGTGAAATGGTATTCAAACCAAGAATGTGGATGAAAACTTTTGTGCTATGGTATCTTTCACATGTGTGGATGTTAAGAACACTCCTGCTCAGCACTTCTTCCTTCAAGAGTTTGCACAAGAGAAAGATAGACGAGACACTTACAATTTTATGAAATAATTGCATTTCATGTTTAGTTGGCATTTGTCAGCATTGCACTTTGATCTTGCTTTCCGTGAAAAATACCTGAGGTGATTGCTTGATATATTTCCTTACTGATTGTCATAATTCCTAAGAATGTCGAGGACATGGTGAAGATAGAAACTGTGAGCAACAAACGGAAGAGCCTCTAAAGGAGACCCGGAAACATGAACCATCTAATAATAGATTCAAACAAGCCCATGACAGTACCGGTTCCCAGGCAGATGACAAGGTTTTTGATTTATTGACCAAAAACCTTTCCTGCACAATCTCATATCTCTTTAAGATGGAATTGGTTTCAGTTTCATTTTTTTCATTTACTTCATTCTTAATTTTTTAGTTGGTGTGATTGCAGAAGATACCTAGAAATAAGAGCTGTCCATGTGGATCTAAAAAGAAATATAAGTCTTGTTGTGGAGCTGTCAATCGGGCACCTCCTGCAAAGTCTACTGCGTATGCTTCTTGAATTCCTCATCCTCTCTCCAGGATTCTGTTTAAGCTAGTCTTTTAGTTTTGAAGTTGCCATATTGTTTGTTATTGGGGTATTGCTTACTTTAATCAGTGTGGAGAACATTTCTTAGAAATAGAAAATAGATAAGAAAGGTTGTTAAGGAAGTTCTGTTAATCATATTGTTACTCAGACTCAGAAATGGTTTTCTTCCAGAGGTTATTCTAAGATCCATTTGTATTTTGCTATTACCATTTTTTTTCCTACAATTGGTTTTCCATCAAGTTATTAGAGAAGTTTACTTGGTCCCCAATTCTCTTAAAAGAACAAAAGAAGAAAAATCTCTTTGTTATCTGACGTATGCAATTTTGCTGTGTCAGTGACCAAACCCTGGACTCAAGAAAAGGAAGAAAAGAAAGGAAGCAAGGCAAGAAAGGAGGACGTCCTGAATCAGAGTTGCTCTGTGAACCAAAGGATGGGCTGCCCGATGTTGGTGCACTTTGTATATGAACTTGACTTTGATGTGAGTAGCAGCGTTGGTTTGTACAGTTTTTATGACTTCATATTTCATTGAATTAGATGCTTGCGTCTTTGCCTTCGTTTGCAGGAGTTTTTATTTTTATTTTTATCACAAGTTAGTATGCTGTCATATTTTCTGCTGTAATCCACAATTCCACATGTCACCCTTTGTCTTTCACTGACACCAAGTCTTTGATTTGGATGGAGGGAGCTTATTTGGAAGTGCTGAGTTCTGTAGTTTCAAGGTTTTATTTATATTTGCATGAACATTTTTTTTTTATCATCACACTTACATAAGAAAAAGAATGAAATTAATAGGAAATCTATAAAAATCTAATGTAAAAAGTTTCTACCAATTTATGGCATTGGCGTTTTTCCAATTGACCTCTTTTTTCATTCATTTAAGAGCACAAATGTTGCCTTACTCTGCACAGTGTGACAGTGTTTACCATGAGAATAAGAGAATCCAACTCTTACTTTTGTGCTTATTATTGATCCATTTACTTCTTCACCCTGTAGGTTAAATGATGGCTTGCTGAACTTCTCCTAGCAACTTACCAATGAGGAGGACTTCATCACCCTTGAAGCTCAATTACTATTGCTTGGGATTCACATCCCACCACAATTTATCTCAATATTTAGAGCTAGTGGACGGACCCCCACCCAACCATGAGAAGCTACGTAGAAATGGTGCTTGTGTTTCTATAAATATGCATTTCTTTCAAGGGAAAATGGCTGTAAATTGGCAACAAAGAAAGGAGAAACCAACTTTCGTTCTCGGAACATCTTCAACGCATTGATAAATTCAATACTGCCAATAGCTCCTGTACTTAAAAGATAACTTTCAGCAAGAACGCCGATGCTTTGTGAGTATGCCATCCAAATTACTTTCGGCTACAGAACAATACCTTTGTCATAGAAAGATGAGCATATTTCCGTTTATTACATCTAAAAATTTTCTTGGTTGTAAAATATGCTATGAATTTTTAACCGTTTATCAGTTTTAATGCATAAAATGGATATCAAATATGTCGTTTTTATCTTTGACGAAATGATTTAGTAGCTTCAAGTGTACATAAACAGTACAAGTTTTAAAAATGAATCTATCTTAGATGCGGAGTTTAATCTTTAAGGTGATTTTGTTAAACTGTCATTTCCTCTTTTTTGTGAAAAATTAATCTATCTTTTCCTTGAATTTTTAGGTTACAGCGAAATTGTCTCTAAATGTGGGGAAATGATGATCTACTTTTTCCTCAGCTTCCTTTTGGATTTGTTGGAGCCCTAACTTTCTTTATAGTTAGGGCCAACAAAAGCCGAAGGTAGAAGCAAATTAAGGCATGCAAAGGAAGGAAGAACCAATGGATAAACAGTTAAAAAAAAGTTTTCCAAAATTCTAGTTAAAGCAAAAGAGACACAGTTAAACTGTAACCTGAAAACCCATTTCTTGGGTCGTCAAAAGGTACAAAAATAGAGGAACAAGCATGATAAAGAATAAGAGAGGGCGTCACAGTCCAAATAACGAATAAAGCATGAAGATTGACTAAATATTATATATATATATATATATATATATATAAAACCCAAACCCTTAGCTTTGCTTAACCTAATAGGAAAAAATATAATCCAAAATCAGAAATTGGATGGATAGAAATTGCGTCAAAAACCAAACTTCTTTCAAATGGGAAAAACAAGTCAATCACAGTCCTTAAATTAGTATAAACCCTTAACTACGTTGGTCCTTAACTCATTTGCTTAATATAGCAAAGTTGGTGGTGGTTTCCTCTGTTTTGATAGGTCCTTGCCACTAAAGATTATTGCATGATGAGACAATCACCTTTTCTTTATTTTTTCTAAAAAAATAAATAAATAATATTATTTTTAAGTGGGAAAAAAAAAATAATTTAGGACGAAGTCATCATTCCCAAAAGGGGAAACTACGTGACCCTCTATTACTTGTTACAAATAGAAGTTTTCTTTTTCCCACATAGGACTAAGCAATTTTGACAACCACTATGATAAATAGTCATTTGTTGTTGAGTGATGTAACAATTCCTCCAATTATTTCTTGTTGCTATCTAGAATTTTGGTAAGGTCACTTCTCTATTTACGTAATAAATTAGCATTAACAAAATTCAACATTTAAGTAATCAAGGAAATACATCTAATACTATAAATAATTAATTATCTTTCATTAGTAGAGGAAGATGTTTGGTATATTTTTGCTTTCCAAGATAAATAGAAATATTTATCATCCAACTAATGTTAATTGCTTAAGGTACAAATTAATATTTCTTTCACGCTAAATAATACAACATTAAACTCAAAAGAAATATGAAATTACAATGCCATCAACTTGGAAAAAAGAATTATTTTTTTTTACATATAAATAGAAATTTAATACTAGTGGAGAAAATTAGGGCAAAGTTACAAAACTATAGCCCTTCCAAATTAATAATTACTTGAGATCCACAAAACTATATTGATAATAATATTCCTCATAGACCTAATTGAGACTAAGGGCAAAAAAAGGCCAAATTGCAATGTAATGAAAGAAAAACAAGTAGGAGTTTATATTAATATAATAATACAATCAAATACCCAAAGCACAATGCACAAGAAGACCCACTAGCTTTCCACAATTATTTTATGCCACCTAAAAGGGAACGAATGGCTGGAGATGATTGGTTTGTCGTGCCCACTTTTGAAATCTATTTTATTTTATCTTTGCAATCTTTCCAAACTTGGAAAGTCTTCTTTACAACCAACTTTAAATTAAAATATCTAAAATATCATTTCCAGAAAAAGATAGATACCCATCTATTTATATTATATTATTTATCATTCTTCCATATAAAATTTCAAAAGATAAATAACGACCGTAAAAAATCAAAATATTATATTTTATGATGGCAAAAACCGAATTTCTTCCTGTATTTTTATATTTAGAGCAGAGTAATATTCAAATGATCATGAATGGTCTATGTATTTTCTTTGCTTAATCTTTTTGGGCATTTTTACATGGATCAAATTCATCTAATATGGCCTTTGATCACATATTTAGAAGGAGTCATCTCGTTAAAGAATGAATAATAATTTCTTTTCTTTTTCTTTTTTTGGGCGGCCATGGATTTTATGAACGGGAGCACAAACCCACCTTCCATTTCTAGGTGCTGCATTCAAAAGAGCTTCCAAATACTTGCATTTGGTCCAACTTCCCATCTCATTTTCTTTGCAATTTATCTATCTTGCACCAATCTACATGTCACTTTTTTTCCTTTTCTTTTTAATTGTGAAATTCACCAATCTATTTATAGACTGAGTAAAATGAAAAAAAGAAATATTTATTTATTGCGGCTTAATTGGCATCACAGATTGTGCTTATAAAAAAATTCTCAAATTTAATCCTCGCTAAACGCACATGCAGGAAAGCCGAAGAGCCTTATTGAGACTAAACTTTAAGAAAATATTTATTATAAATTTATAACTATCCCTTCTCTTTTAAACTGGAAAAAAAAAAAAAGAAAGTTCTTTATAGATTCTCTCTCTCTTTAACCATTTGTCTCTTTTTAATTTAGTAATAATTTAAGAGTTCGTTTTCTTAAAATGATCGGATTTAATTCATTTATTAAAAAATAGGTTACAAAGGAGAATGATGGTCCAAATCTTATATTTTGAATAAAAACTTTATCTCGAACCAATGTAAAATAAGAATTATCAATGAAAGAGTTAGACAAGAGATTTTTATTTCTAAAAATAATGTTTTGAGAGGCTTCGGCATGGCAAAGATTTTGTTGTCTGCCTTATCCTTGAATGGACCAAACAAAAGGGACCTTAGGGCACAAAATCATTTGTTTTCTTATAATTTTTGTTAAATTATATCACGTGACTAAATTTAAAGCATAGACTTGTGTTATATAAATCCGGGATTTGCAATTACCTAATAATTTTTATATCTAAAATTCAAATTCGGGATTTTGAATTAAGTAAAAGAGAGCTGTTAAATTAAGAAATAAACCTGTAATAGAAGGGAGCGTAGTATACACGAAGAGAGCAAAGCAAGCAGTGCAGAAGGTTGATGGTGAAGAGTGATGAGTGAGGAAGCAAAACCCCTTTAGCTTTAATTAATTGCAGCCGTGCAAAAGAAGGTGGTCAGGGAAGAGAAGTAAGTAATAAAGAAAAAGAATGTGAAAACCATTTATAAAAAAATCCAAAAGAATGCTATAAAAGGAAAGTTCATGAGAGAGAACCCTGAAAAAGCCTCATCTGTGTTTCACACTCTCACCTATTTTAAATCTCACTCAATGCTGAAAGCGATCTAACACTTCAACGCTCTACTACCGCACATGTGTATTACATTAATCTTTTTACTTTTCTCTATATAAAAAATAATTCCGTAATTTTACCCGTTCCGTTATCGGATATCCACTCAAATTCAATCTAAACAACGGAAAACGGAACTTAGTATCCAAAGATGAAATAATTGTATTTTCGAGAAAATGATAATAATAATAAAAAAAAGAAGCTTTCATAGATATCCAGACAAACTCGAAAGGGCTACAGTCAAGTCCCAGTCGCAGTGGCAGTCACACTCAATTACGGCCTATCAGTATTGGAATCAAAAGCACAGCTTTAACAAGAACAACAAAAAAAAAAGAAAAATATAATAATTTAGAATTTTGTTGAGTTGACATTCTTTATTTCAAGAAATAATTTAGACTTTTGTTCCATTTTAGGAAATTGAATTTAATTTTCCCAATTATTTTTAATTAATTACCACCAATTAAATTGTTTGTTTAATGGTAAGTAAATATGACAGAGATGATGATGATGATGAATGTGTCTGGTTGAGAGGATATGGCAGTGTTTCGTAGATCCGATGCAAAATGAAGGATCTAAGGAGACTCCCTTTAAACTGCTACAGGACACTCTCACTTTAATTTGTTCCCCTCATTTCTGGATTCCTTTCCCCTTCTGGTAATGGACCTCTTTTCCTTTGATTCTTTTTATTTCATTTTTTATATTTCGAAAATTAAAAAAAAAAAAGCACAAATTTCTTATGTAATATTAATTAAGCATTATTATGCTGGTATAAAAATGGAATTATTACATTATTATTATTATTATATAATATAATAAAAAAGAAGGAAGGATTTTGACTTGCGTGTTGAGCTAATGAACCTTCATTTTTTAGAAAATAAAAATAAAATTAATAAATGGAATTCACGTGGTAACGACATGGTAGACGTGTCGACTAAATATAAAAAATTAGAAAGTTTTTAATTGCTCATTAAAAAATAATAAGCAGTGTCCTAATTACTCATTAAAAAATATGTGATGTGACGACCTACATGACGTAAAATTCACCTGTATTATTTAACGCGAATAATTATTTATTTATGCACTTAGCTTCTCCACTATTATAATTAATTAATAATAATCCAAAACATTGGAATGAAAGATTAATTAGATTGTGAATGGGATATTTTTGTGTACCCCATGTTGAAGCCGCGACACCATTTCCTCGTACATTTACTTCTCGCATGTTTAAACCATGTCCAAACCCAAATGACAATATATATATATATATATATATATATATACATTCATTAAAAAAGGTTACAAAGTTAAAAAAAGGCAAATGAATTTGTATTTTATAAATATGAGCAGTAAGTGCTACCTTAGTCAAATATGTTCCTTGGAAATTAAAATTATATTGTCACCCTTATAAAAATTTACGTCGTTTACCCAATATCTTGTTGCAGGTAAGAGATTAGTGGGGGGTGTATAAAGTCATTTTTCCTCGTAAAAACTAACTAGGTTTAAACCCTTTGCCTTGGCCTTACCCATATGCAAATATATATATATATTATTATATGTATGGGCGTGTCCTTTGCTTTGGGTTAATATGACAAGTCGTTCTCATAATAATAGCCATGTCTGACTGCTTTTGGCCAAGAGAACTGATTCAAAGGACACCATAGATAGTGACTATTCATCACCATCCGGGGTGGTATTTCCAAGACCCAATTCCCATTTTTCATTTTTATTTCTTTCTCCCAAAAAATATAATTTTAAACTTTACCCTTCTCTCTGTCTTCACTGCAGCTTTCTTTGTATTCTTCTTCTTCTTCTTCGTTTCTCTTTCACATTTAGGAAAAAAAAAGAAAAAAGAAAAAGGTTTTGTTCATATGTCACGCCTGTTATTACTCAATTAGGGAACTCAGGAATCACCCCCATAGAGTTAGTCCAGAGCCTCTCATCTCACTGAAGAAACACCTAAAAGCAAACGCCAAAAAATCCCATCACTCTGACTCTTACCTTTAGGACAACAATTTAGTACTTCTCAACCAAATATGGACTTACCTTGCCGCGTTCCATCATTATACTATGTGTGTGTATATATATATGTACATCCATCTGATGACTCCATACAATACTAACCTTGTAAATACAAAATATGAGAAATTTTGAACTTAACGTGAAATATCAAAAATTAACAATAAAAGATGAAAAGCAAGTTTAGTCAGAAACTCAGAAATGAATAAAACTTAGTTAGAAGACTTTTTGTCCATTGGTTAGTTACAGTGGTTGCCAACATTTCCCAGAAACTTCGAAATTGGAATTTCTTTCCCTCTATATATATCTTTCTTCTATTTTTTTTTCTTTTCTTTTTTTCCCTATTAATAATAATCTCGGGTTGATCTGGGATGGTTGGGAAAATGTCATTGTTCTTTACATATGCATAGGCGAACAATTAGGAGGAAGATATTGGTTTTTGAGATGGAAATGATGGCTACTTCATTAAATATGGGTTTAAGAGGGTCTCAATAGAGAGTGGAACCCATTCTTCTGCAGCCAGTTTTGTGGAGTCCTAATTTGTTGAGGGAATCCTGATGATGCTGCAGCACTAGCAACCAACTGATGATGCTGCGAATAACTACTAGCCGGGGAGCCCGATTGCCATTGTCGCGGTTGCTGTTGCTGATGCTGTTGATTATCGCTTGAACATAGTGATAGACCGCTCCCAATTCGGCCTCCATTGCTGCTGCTTGGAAACTGAATCTACAAAAATAATGCACCAACCCCACCAATTTAATAATTTAAAGAAAACTTCATTCTTACCAATATTATTGCCTATATATGTATATACCCACTTGATAACTGGGTAAAAAACCATGAAGCATCTGGAATCTTTGCGGTTCATTTGTTGGAGATTGAATATGGGTTTGGCTAAGAAGCTGCATTGTTTCTGTTTCGCAATATCCTTCTCTTCTACGGTCATCATTCTCACCATTTCTCTGCAAGTTAAGCTGGTAATTATGCATTAAGAGAAAACCTATACGATCAGCAAAAAGAACAATTTTGATTAAGCTATTAATTATTTGATTGATCCAAAGAGGGTACGTACCTTTGGTGGCCTAATTCCTCGATTTCGCCAATCCATTGATGGAGAATGTTGATCCATTCCAGCAGAATTGCCTAAACTCAAATCAAGATTGTGATCTGCAGCAATATTTCCTGATGATTCTAAACAACAAAAATGTACCAAATAGAATTAATTAATGAATATAAGCCATAGCTAGAGTATAAATTAATCATACTCCACGCTTACCACAAGAGTTTAGCTCATTTTCATAAATGCTTGGGTCGAAATTAGTCACTGCCTCTTTCCCATTGCACTTAATTGCAGCTTTGTCATAAGCTCTATATAGGAAGTACCGCGAAAAAAAAAAATATCAATTAACACTCTCAACCAATTACAACATACCAATTTGTTAATTTCTCATCGGTTTGTTAGTAAAAGATGATACCTTGCAGCTTCAATCTCAGTATCAAACAAGCCTAAATACACATACCTGTTCAGAAAAAATACATGTACAAGAAAAATAATTGATTAAGAGAGACAGATGAACATGTTAACTAAAAGGAAAAGAACGGATAAAACGATTTACTTTTTGCCTAAAAATTGGCCCATTCGAGCTTCCCATCTTCCACACTTATGTAAGGTAACACCTCTATATTTAGAACTTCCTCTTGGAAAACCAGTGCTTTGTCGGCGAAGTACATGCACAAACTCTTCTTTAGTAAGGTTGCTCATCTGTTACCATACAAGAATCTATCCTTAGTAAAAGAAATTTCTTCCTTTATTTAATAATTATTATATTTCTTCCTCTTCTTCTTCTTCTTTTCAATAGCATCATAAATAAAGAAAGAAAAAGCATATCGAAGAAACAACTGTTGAAGATAAGGCAGCACTGTTGAAGATAAGATAATACATATACATTCTCTCTCTTTCTTTCCCGGTCCTCCTTACCTGTTTTAAGTCTTCTTCATAATCTTCAATGCTAAAATTTATATCTGCCTCCACCCCTCTAAACTTTATAGCTGCCCTATCATATGCACTACAATAAAAAAAAAAGAAAGTAGAATTGGTCAATCTAAATGGAGGTTGTATAATACAACTAAAAGAAAAAACAAAATGAATAAATAAATGTTATAGTAAAAGAAGGGACCAAGAGGTTACCGAGCAGCTGCATGTGCTGTGTCAAATCCACCTATAATGGAATATCAAAGAAAAGAAGAAAACCAATCGCACCCATATCAGAAATGTTTGAACAATTCATGACATAGAAAACTAATTTTTTCTTTCCAGAAATAATAATAAACATATAGTAATTATAATGTTAAAAGATCAAAATAGTCTCGTACCTAGATACACTTGCTTCCCACAATCCCTGCATCCAACCACAAACTCTTTCAATAGGCCAACAAAATTTTTAAGAACAATATTGATACAAATATATATATATATATATATGGAATAATAGACAACACTGACCATATATGAGACTCCCACCGACCGGTTCTCCGGTAATAGGTGACACCGCGATACTGAGAGCTTCTTGACCGGGGACCTCGACGGGATTTTTTCAAAGGTTGCGACACCTCAACAGATTTTGGAGAAGCAAGTGATGATTCTGATTGACAAAACTTGACTCCAACCCAGTGAGCGCGGGGAAACCCAGCTCCACCGCTGCCTCCACCACCGCTGCCAGCAGACGTTGCCCCCATTTCTTGATCCTCAACCGGAAAAAATTGGCGGGTCACAGGCGCGTCAGTGTCCATGGAGTCTTCGTGAGGAACAGAAAACCCAAATATTTTACTAGTCCGCTTCTTGATTCTTCCTCTCTCAGCACTAGCATGATCTTCTTCTTCGGATCCATCCTCAATAACAACAGCAGAAGAGCTAGAATTCGAAACAGATCCGACCCGTTTACCCTTATTATCATCTTCGCCATCTAAAGAGGTTTTCTGCGAAGAACAACCCTCGGATTCATCATCTCTTCTCTGATCAGGCGAGTCATTTAAGTCCCACATTGTTTTTCTTTTAATTTTTGCCTTAAATGAAGAATGAACAAAGAAGAAGAAGAAAAACCCAAGCTTGAAAAAGAGTGAAAGAGTGTTAATAACATAAAAGAGTAGAATTAATAAGGGCAGTGGCCATGGCAGCTAAAGAAAGTTTCTTCCTTTAGTTGTTGTAGTGAATAAATAATAAAAATATATAATGATGGACGTATAAAGAGACACAAAGAGATGTTTAGACTTCGAGTATTCAAAGGAGAGAAAGAAAAACCTACGACTCTGTGAGAGAGAGAGAGAGAGTTGCAAAAAGGTAGTAGGGGAGATGTTTCAAGATCTTGTATCCCTAACTGCCCAATACAGCATAGACGAGGCCAGTTTCAGCTAGCTTAGCCGAAAGCAGCCTAACCCACCTTAATACTCACTCTCTCTCTCTTGTCTTGTGTTTCTCTTTCTAACAACTTGCCTCCCATTTTTCTTTTCTTTATTTTTTCTTTTTTAATATTGTTTTTGGCTCTCTATGGCTAATGATTCATATTTCGTAATATGGCAAAATCAAATATATTTTCAGGTGAATTTTATCTACAAAACAATATTTAAAATGAGTTGGTGTAAATTGAAAACTTGACTTTTTTATTTATTAGATTTAATTGGGAGTTGAAGATTGATGTTTTTAGTTAAAGAAATGGGTATCAATACATGTGTTTAATCTAAATCCATGTTGGCTTAAAAAGAAAATATGGTAAAAAAAGGGAAAAGAGAAAAGAGAAAGAAAAAAAAAGAAACAGCTTCACAATTATCTTGGGTGTACAAAGTATAACTCTAAACTGCGTATGTAGTTATGTAGATGGTTTATCGGCATTTGGGAGGATTCAAAGCAGAACAAAAGAGAGAAAGAACCGTCTCTTTCTTACTCAACTTTCCCACGTTAACCAAATCGAAAAGCATCCTTCTTGCTTTCTCTCTCTACATTACCCACTAATGGAAATAGACAGCACAAAAACTCAAAGGATGCCTAATTACTCAATTACCTTTATTAGCCATTAATTATCGTTGTGCACACACTCACGTCACAAGTCACAAGTCACAAACTCACAAAGTCACACTTCCATTTCTTCCCATTTCTTTCTTCTTTTTTGTTTCACCTGGTTTTTACCATAATCTACATCACCACCAGTAGTAAATAAGCACCAAACCATTAGGGTAAAATGGGAATTTTAGAAAAAGGCTAGGGGCATTCCTGTAATTTCTCTAAGGAAAAAAAAGAAAAAACAGCTCTGACAGATAGAGAGGGAGAGAGAGAGAGAGAGAGAGGGGGGGGAGGAGAGTGTTATTGGCATCAGAAAAGGAAATGGGAATAATGTTAGGAAAAGGAAAATCTTTCCAGAAAAATCCAATCCAAGAGTACGGGAAGAGGGCCACATTTGCCTCTTTCGTTCGCCTAGCGACCAATGCCCTTCCTTTGCTGTACCTCGTATTTATGACCCCTTTATCTGCTCCCCACTACTCTCATTCTTTAGCGCGTGCTACACACATACCCTTTCTTTAATTACTCTCTCTCACCTTTATATTACTTATTACATTTCAAATATAATACTCTTTAAGAAAATTATTAAATTTATTTAAATTATAATAAATTATTAAATAAATTTGAATATATTATTTTTCATTTAATACTAATTTCTAAAAAAATCATTAAATTAAAATAATAATTATTAATCATATATAAAAAATAAATATGAAATAAAATATTTATTACTCCTTAAAACGATAAATATAATAAGTATTTTAAAATAATCTATTTTTAAGGAGTCATTTAAAACGTTAAAAATTATTTTTAATAGTGTTTAGTAATATAACTTTTAAACTAATTTTAGATACTAAAATATCGTTTTATAAAAAATTAATTCATATAATATTTAATTTTTAATTTTTAAAAAAAAATTATTGAAACAGTTAAGAGTTAAACTGTTTTAAATCAGTAAACAGATAACAAAACTATTAATTTTGCTGATCAAACTCTAAGTCTGACATTTTATATGAATTTTACTTTAACATGGAACTAATATGGTATAAATGCCTATTTTTAACATAGGTAGGTACAAAGTTTTGATTTCTAAGCTTTTGACCAAACTTTATAGGCATAGGTTGTTATCATTAATGCAAGGGTTCCAAGCTGTCATTTAATTCACTACTATTTGGGCTCCATCAACAAATCTAGAATACTTTACTTTACTCTTAATGTTAGGCTTGGATTCATACTTTGGCACTCTTGCATTTATTTTTTTTATTTTTAATAAAATATATTTCATTGATCCTATTTTATTTGCATATATCGATAAAATACGCATATTAAAAGTTTTATCAATAAAATTTAATTTATTATTTTTTTACTCTTAACTCGTTAAAATATTAATAAAAATTTTTCATTTAATGAAATATGATGGGTAAATGACTATTTACGTATATAAATTTAAATATTTTAAAAGGGAACAAATAGGAAACTAAATGAAAATATATGGAGTATTACTTACACCACATGTTTTGACTTTTGATTGAGGATTCAAAATCATTTGTTTCAAATGTCTTTGACATTTAAGTTTTAAAGTAAACCCAAACAGTCAAATGCAAGGTAGATTCTTTGAAATTTTTTAGATTTCTTTTAGGAGTTGGGAATTTGGAGATTCCAATTGAATATATGGTATTATTATTATATTTGTATGGAATAATTCTAAAATTTCAAGAAAGTATACACAAATTAAAGCTATTATTATAATTTACATATAAAATTTTTAATAAATTCAATAAACAAATTATCATACATTCCCCAAAAATTATTATAAATATGCATTCTTATTCATATAAGTACTATCTTGAAAATCTATTTTTTCAGAAAAATGTTGAATTATGACAACGAAACAACAACTGCTAGAGTAAATATTCGTTTTTATAAAAAAAAAAATTAAAATTTGAGCTTAGCTCAATCATTTCTTCTAAAAGGAAGGTAATTCGTTAGTGTATGTGCAACGATAAGAAGAAGACAAGTAGGAGTACAGTATAAGAATGTCCTTCAGTTGACAAAGTCCAAAATGAGGCCATCTTGTGCGAAACACAATGTTGCAATGAAAATATTGGATTCTCCAATCTCAAATTCGTTTTTGCCTTGGTATTTAGAATCAGAAAATAATTTATGTTCAGAGAGATTTGAGTGTTAAGAACATGACGGGTTTCAGTGTTGGTCCCATCGTTTATCCTTTTAATAAGTTGAATCTGTAACACAAAATAAAATAGATTAGAACCCATGTTAATCAGAAGGTGGGCTAAAAGTCAGGGTTTGATCTTTCCTAAAGTAAGCAATTTTTTCTAAGAGAAGAGGCCAATTGTCACCGGGCCATATCCTCGCTCGCAGCAAATTGCATCATGCCACCACCGACTTTTCGCAAGCTTTGAAAAATAAGACAAAAGAAATATGTTAAATGAGAAAACTTTGAAATCTAACCTTGGCAGTGCATAAAATTGCCTCCTACTGGACTAGGTATTAAACTTCAATTAACGAATTTTTATCTTAATTGGACTTACACACAAATTAATATGATTAAACTATAATTTTAGACTTTTTTTTTAACTATTATTATCAATCAAGACAATTAACTAATTTGAAGTGGATATTTTAATTTTGTTTACATTCAAATTTAACCGATTGTAGTGTAGTACGGTGATAGAATCAATAATTAAGTGTAGGATAGCAAACAAAATTTAAAATGCGAGTCAAATAAAAAATTAATTTTTTGCAAGCAAATAATTAAAAAAATTCAAGGCAAAAATAAAAAATATTTTGGATATATTAATTTTATAGGTAAATCGCACCTCAAAATGGAGTTCCGTGAAAAATATGCTTTTACCTTTCATAAATGAATGTAGAGGAGCGTGGAATGCACACGAGTGAGTGAGAGGTTGGGTTTAAGATCTGACTTAGATAAATGCTGAAGCCAACTCATAGGGTAGATTGATAGATAGATTCGTAGATTAAGAGATATCATCGCGCTTCACATCACCCTCTATAAACAGTTGAAATAATAAAATAATAAAAACCAAAAAGAAAAATCTAAAATCAAATTAGGAAAGTTTTGAATATCGATAACTCTTTGAATTTCTATATTAGCAATTATTAATCCTTTTGGTTGTCAAAGTCTTACATTAAATTATACTTGATAATTACATTTTAATTTTACCCATCATATTTTTAAAAATATTTTATTCCTTCCTAAATTTATTTCTTTTTCTAAGAAAAGCAAATCAACAATAATACCGATCAAATTTTAATTTCAAAATAGTTAATATGAATTTCATTTTATCATCAATCCTATCACCATTTATATTTTTTTTGTTATCAATGAATAAATGTTTTTGTAACTCTAAAGGTGAAATGGGATGACAGAGCTCCCTTTCTCCATTAACCAAAATCGAAGGGAGCAACTTAAATGTATGAGATGAATAATTTTTTTTAAAGTAGAAATAGTTCAGGTGTACGATATCTATTTCGAAGTTTTTACAACTCAATCGTATTGAATGAATGAACCGTTTACTAATAAAAGTATAATATAAAATTTTAATTTTTAGAAAATATTAATTTAAAAATTATTATTAAATACAAAATGTGCATTAAGAATTTAAGATTAGATTAAAAGTATTTTTCTTATAAAAAAACTCAATAATAATAAAGAATTAAAAAAAATGGGACCCTCAAGAGAAGAAAACTTAATTTTTTTAATTAAAAGGAAAAGTAATGGTAGGCCAAGACAAAAAAAAAATTCCAACAAGACCCAATAGAAAAATAAAAAGATTAAATTAATAAATTATAAGTGTTATTTTTGCAAAGCTTAAAAACAAACCTTCCAATAATGGAAGCGGGACGAGGCTGTGCTTCAAGAATTGGTTTTCCTCAACTGGAAACAGTACCCTATAAGTGGGCCACACTCTCTTTCATGTAGTGTCTATTTATATATTCAATTATGGAAGCCCAGGCCCACTCATTGGCCCACTTCTTTAATTATTCTTAACTTATCTAACCTAATTCTTTATTTTCTTTGTTTAATTACTCTCTCTCTCTCTTCTTTTTTCTTTTATGCTTCTATCATGTTCTAATTAAGACGGCTTCAAATATATCAGTTTGGATTTTCGGATAATTGTAAATTGTATATATTAAATAAGAATGAAAAAGAAAAAACATTAACTCAATGTTAATTTATTATCATGCTTGAAGGTAGTGTACAGTTGGTTTAATTAATATTTGATTGCCTACACGTGTATTATCCGTATCCGATGTAAATAGTAATTCCCACTTTAACTTTTTTTTTTAAACCAAAATTTGATTTGCTACTATTACAGCGAAAGTAAAAAAATAAAAATAAAAGACCTAACTTAAAAAAGTTACGTAACTGTTGGATGTAGACAATGTTCTTTCCAGAAAGGGAGTATGCACTAATAAATAGAATTAGTGACAAAATAGTTAATGAGACCATATCATGTGTAGTTGCCATAAATGGGAAATATAATCCAGCCTCAATATAAATATTAGTAAAATAATAATATTTTAAATAAATAAATATATTTAACATAAGGAATCCCATGAGACTGAGAGAATAACAGTGCGTTGGTGTTTGTGGGAAGGAAATGACAAGTTGTTTCAAGATCTTCTCAAGGTCCCATCAGCCAATTCTACAGAAAGAGAAGGGGAAGGGGTGGTCCGATTCATGATTGCCCCGGCCGGTTGGTCCGGTTAATACACAACCATTGCTTTTCACTTATATTTATTTAGTATTTTCTTGTGGAGGAGAAATTGTGTTTCAGCTTTCACATATTTATATTAAAATAATAGCAGGGAATAATAATACTAATGTATTTCCCACCATTTGATTGATTCATCAAAACCTTCCCTCCGCACTCCCCATTGCTGCGCGCGTGAGTACTTTCCATTAATTATTGATTAGATAATATATAAGTCGATCTCATAGTACATATTCAAATTAACCCTTAGATACTTTTATTTGAAAATGAGCCATTTATCGTTAGTAAGTCGTTATTTTAAAAAGAGTATTCATTTTTTTAACAGAAAAAATTAAAAGTATTAATTATATAAATTTTAATTAATATTTAGCCCATAGATAAGAATTTATTTTTTCTCATTTTTAAATAAAGTATTAAATTGCCGATTAAGTTTGATATAGTTGATTTATTTACTCATGTGAGTAATGAAAAATGTCGAGTTCAAGTCCTCTGGACTACAAGTATTTTTATCAATTTAATAAATTGAAAGGAGGACTACCTCAATTATATAATCTGCATTGTTATTTCGAAGCATTTGACCTTTTAATAAGTGAAAGTGTTAGATTAATTAGTAAAAGGAATTTGCTCAAAATTCTAGTAATGTGAGCCTAAGACCGACAAGGTGGATTCATTCCTGCAAGCATGGGCTGGGATTCTAATTATGTAAATAGCTAAAGGCTAATGCGCAGTTAGGCCTAACGAGCAAAACAGTTGGGCTTTCCTTTGTCGGCCCGGTCCGGATACTCATCAGCTGAATGTCGTATTGAGGTTCGATTGACAAAATTACCCTTACAACCGACTCTTTGACTTTTGTGAAATTTACTCTAACAAAAGAGGGACATTTAATCCCATTGTGGTTAATCATCTTTGGCTTCCTATTCGCTTCCTCTGAATTTATAGATCGGAGATCCATAATTTTTTTTTGAGGATTATATAAAAAACAAGGTTTAAAAAAAATTAAAAATATTAAATAAACTACATATATACATATATATTTTAAAAAATTTTAAAATACATTGTTAGATTAAAAAAATAATTATATAGTTTTTATATGAAATTTATCAATTTTTTTTCTAAATTTTATTTTCTATCAATTAACTATCTGCATGAATAAATTTTATTCAATTAAATAAATTTAGCCTAGATTTTTTATTAAAAAAAAAAATAGAAGATTTAACCTAATATATTATATCTTATGTAAATGTTGGTTCGATCTTTGTCATTTTTTTCCACTTTATATTACCTTATGTTTCATCCTTTCTAAAAATATAAATAATTGTTTCTCATTTTTTATTATATTTTAAAAATAAAGTAAAAAATTGCTCATTTACGATCTAGATTAGCTGTATCTATGTCTAATATGGTTGAATGGGATGATTGTATCCATTCTTCCTAAATGGTGTTTTTATTTTTTATTTAAATAAAAAAATGTCAATATGTTTCTATTTCCATTTTAAAAAATAGAGAAGTAGAAAAAATTAAAAAAAAAATTCTAGAGAAATGAATTAAGTGGATGGATGAGGTAAAAGGTGGTCCCAAATAGCAACAACTATCAAAATATGGACCAAGCTTAGAAGTCAACTACCCGCCTCTGCAAACTACCGCAGAGCCCTAGAGATAAGCGTATTTTTGTCATGACAATAGATTTAAATTTGAATATTTTTTTTTTTAATATTTGAACGAGTTATTTAAACTCATATTTATTTTAATAGTCTACAAATTTAACTAATCTTCGTTCGCTGTTAAAAGTAATGGAGTCGATCGATCTAGGACTCGAATCTCCACTCTAATAATATTAACAACAACAACAACAATCCCACCTCTCAAATTTTATAGTCCTTCAACTTACTCCAAAAAACATTACTAAATGCATAACTAATTTCTAGTAGTGATACAGGATAGTATTTCAACTGATCAAACGGCTGTACTTGATGCTTAATTTAGTGATAATATTTTTATTAAATAATAAATTTAAATTTAAACCTTCCTTCAATATTTATTAAAAAAAAAAAAAAAAAAAAGAAGGTAGGGTTTCCAAGACAACAAGTTAAGTAATGATCACGATGTAAGAAAGACATGAAGTCAACAAAGAAAAGCCTTCTGAATTAGGAAAAGCCAGAAATGTAAGCTAGAGGTTAGTTGTTGTTTTGTGTATGAAAAAACAATTCTTGTTTTGTCAACTAATAAAAAGTGAGGCAGGCAAAACAAGAAAAGAAAAGGGATTGGTGGCATCAAACCCATAAAAAGCTTTGTCTTTGTGGTGGAAAAAAAGCAAATACAAATAGCTTGTGGAGCTAATAGAACCTTGCCCACATGGCCAACTAAAGATTTTTTTTTATTATTCATTAGGAGGCTCGACAAACCAGAATAACACTGCAAACAGGCTATATAACAGGGGTAGTCCTCCCATGGACTCACTAAATTGGTTAAAATATTTGTGATCAAGAAAATTCGAATTAGAGGCCTCTTATGTGAGGAGACCAACCAGACCACATCTGATTGGCGCCAACTAAAAGTTTTTACACAATAAGGGTAACTCTCTCTGGACTTATTAAATTGATAAAATATTTATAGTTGAGAAGACTTCAATTTCAGATATGTTATATGATGAGATCAATCAGACTATATTTGATTCTCAAAAAATTAAAAAGTTTTATATGGGTAAAAACTTATAGTTGATGATTGAACCTTGCTCTTGCTCATACTTATCTATACTACGAAATAAGGTACATGCCTTAAAAAGAATCACATGATGGGAAATGGGTCCATTTCTTGTTCTTCCTCATCTTACATTAAGAACAATTTCATTTGTCAAAGCACCTAAACCATTTGTTATTTGAGGACATGCACATGCCTAATTATAACCCTATCATATGAAGACATTAACCTACTTTACCCTCTATTTCCTTTTGAAAATTGAAATGGGGAATGAATTTCTTGAAGAGGAGGATGAGTTAAACTTTGTCATCAATTAATACCAAGAAAGGAATTGTTCATTTGCTAGGAACATTGAATCACTCTACAATATGTTTGAAATAGGAGTATATATTTGGTTACAACTCTTTGCTAAGAATGTTTGATTTTTTTTTATTAAAAAATTCCAATAAAATTTAAACCGAATCAAATTATAATTTGTAGGTTCTAATTAATGAAAAATTTTAATCTTATCTTTTTATCGAGAAGGGTTGCATCCGTACTTTGTTATCTGTTATTCTACACCTTTTTTTTAGAATTCAAATTTTTTATCCTCTCTTATCCATTAAGGAAAATAATTACTTCTTCTATTTATAAATATAAATCGTTTTAGAATAATTTAATAGAAGTCGTTTTGAATTTTAAATTTTTTATTCTCTCTTATACTTTGATAATGACAAAGCAACAAATGCATTCTGAATTTGATTCTTACATCCACCATTACAATAATACCATCAAATTTATAAAACAAGAGAATCATCCCATCACACAACTTAAGATTAAAAAAAAAAAAAGACAACTTAAAGTTATATGTGTAGTGTAGAACTGTTGAGCTCAATTATGAGGCTTAGGACAAGGAAAAATAAGGAAGATGACCCATAAGCCATACTAAGTTTTCTACATATAATAGCAAAACCAATAATGACATATTAGTGTATGATAAGGAAATGCTAAGAATGACAAAGGCTCAATAAAATGCCCCAAAAGAGAAGGAAAAAGCAAAGCATATCGAATTTTGAATAAAGAAAAAGCTTTTTGATAGACATCATTAATTTGCTTTCCAGGTGCCAACGTGAACCATGGATTTGGGGGGTCCTGTCCTGCCTCTCCCTCTGCCTGTGCCTTATATGATAAATCATTTACTAGAAAAATTTTCCACTTTGTATGGGATGATTTAATTGGAGGGAAAAAAAGAATAATACTTTGCTTACTGTTTTCCAAGATAATGAAAAGATACCATTAAAGCAAGGAACGGTTGGTTGAACAAAGATGAAACGACAATTAACTGTTATGTTAGTGTTGGTGCATTACATTGTTCCCCTGGAGACAGCATCCAATTGTTGTTCTAGTCATAAGACCACACACCCAATTACCTAATTGATGCCAATCCCAAATTTTAGTTATTGAAATTCTGTTTTGTTGACAAAGTGCAACTCTTTCTTTCATCTTTCAAGCACCTACCACTCTACTTGTCTGGCAACACTACGACAAGGTCTCCACATTATTGGCTAAAACTAAAGCGAATGTTTCTACATCTAGGAGTGGCAGTGGAGCCGGAGGAAAAATCATTTCCACCGAATCTATGAGTTCAAAGTAGTAATGACCATTGACGTTGAGTTTACCATCTGAAGTTGAAACCCCTGTTAACTTGCTTATATATCATATCATGGTTTTAAATATCAATAAAACCTGTGGATATTCGTTGGGCTTAGCTCACCCAATAGAACAGAATTTACAATGAAAGCCCAAAAACAGACTGTTGTTTGTCTTAGTCCTCTACGGAGTTCTTTACTGGATCACCAGCTCAGCAACAGACCACATCATGGACTGAGTCATTATTTTCACCAGTTATGTTTGACAATCAACTGATAAAACAGCAATAAGCTATAAGCTACAAGCTACAGAAAAACAAATGCAGACCATTGCCTTGCTGAACATGTAAAAACACAACTCAGATAACTGAAGCCTAAATATAGTAACATTAGATATTTACTAGATACAGGCAAAACTTTGGAGCCACACCAAAAATACTCTCAAAATCAAGTTTCAGAAAGTTTTCTAAAAATAATAGCCTAGGCTCATAGCCATAGCCAAGCTTAAGAAACTAGATTGTCATTCAGGGAAAGTGCTGCCATTCGATTGGTTGGACTATTAACCTGCTGCTGAACGGTTCTAAGCACTTCCATTGCTTCAGCAACTTTAGCTTTCAGGGATTCTGGAGACTCCAGCAAATGCAAAACCTCGGTCTGGTCCATCTCTAGAAGCATGCCAGTAACCTTAGCAGAATTTTCATGCTCCAACTGGTCTACAAGTGGATATAAATTTTCACCGAGCAACTACAGGGGAACAAAGGATTCTAACATTATCCAAACATTGATATACAGCCTTGGCTACATAGATTTGAGTTGAACACGTTGAGAATTTTATCAAACTAAATAAACAACAGCATAAAATCTATATTCAGTCTTTTGATATAATACCAGGCATAAATGAGCTGTAATAAATGCAAAACTAATATTCTATTGGCTTACCGTCCTCTGTTGCTCAGGAGTGGCATTAGCAAGGGCAGTCGCCAAAGCACCAGTCTGCACAGGCTGTGAAAATGCACCATCTCTAAATGGCATTTCCCCTATATCATAAGGAACAGTAAGCATGCCACCAGGAAGAGCAGCCATGGGAACATCAGCCATGCTGTGACCAGGAGGGTAACGATAGACACGCCCCCCTGGAAGCATCTGTAATCACAAGGCACACGCAGATTCAAATTTGACATTTACATGTACATTTACGTAAACTAATGAAATTATTATAACAAATATATCAAACAAACAAATATTTTAGGAGTTACAATATAACTAACAACTACCTGTGGCTGCATCATGGGAAGTGGTTGCTGAGGCTGCACAGGCCCTGCTCCAGATCTCCGGCCACTGGGGCGCTGAGCCTGCTGACCTGGTTGGACCATTGGGACAAAAAAATTTGGCCTCATTCTAGGAACCAGTTGTTGCTGATACCCAAATCCAGGCTGTCACATTTATAAAACGCAGCCAATGATCATTGCAATCTTGTGAACTTAACCCATCAAGGATAAAATGACAAGACTGAAAAAAAAAATTGTCATACCACTCACTTACCTATAAAGAAGGGCACTGAAGTATTAGGAGAACAAAAAGATAAACCTAACAAGCTTATCAAATAACTGAAACGAATAATAGTATAATTAATTGAAAAAAAAGGAACTATCATCTAAAAGATTCTGGAAGGGGGAAAAATGGCATCCAGGTCAAACTTGAATCATTAAAAAATCCACCTACCACTGGTAGGAGCAAAAGCTATTGATTACTCAAAATATACATCTTATATTTCATCGATGTTTTCTTGAATTATATTTGATAGCTAAAAGGGCTCAAAAGAATTTCAGTCATAACAAGAAAAAACGAGCCAACAAATTGTTAAGTATAAATCTGAAACAAAAAGACTTGGTGACAAACAATTAACTTATATCATAAGCACATTGCTATTTCTGGGATGGAGGGCAACGAGAATGTTCCAAAAGTCAAATAACTCTAACCTGGGGAGGGACAATAGCAGGAGGGCCTTGGCCATAGAATAGTTGCTGTCCAATACCTGGAGTGCCTGGGGGGTACATTGGCATACGGTGGCCAACTGCAGATGCCATAGCAGGACAAATTTGTGAAAATTGTGCCTGCACAAAGAGATGAAACAGCATCTAAGCAAAAAAGAATATGCAAGGGAAGTTGTTGGAGGAAAAAAACTACGTGAACCAAAATACTGCAGAGCAAGCTGCAATCAACACTCTCCAAAGAATCATGAACTCATTACTTTGATTTTGCAGCTCCACAGACCCTCGTACCACAGTACAGTACTTATGCTCAAAACAATTACCTGCAATCTAGCTCTCTGTTCCTCTTTCCTCTGTGCAAGTGCAACATACAATGGCTTGCTAACTATCATTTTACCATTCATCTCAGTAAGCTACAGTGGGAAAAAATGAAATAAAATTGAGACCAAGTGAGCAACAAGAAGAAACCATCCAAGCGAATGTGTCTGTGTCTCTGTCTGTATATAGACACAAATCAAACGAGTATCATCTTACAGCTTTAGATGCTTCTTCAGCAGTTGAGTAGGCAACAAAGCCTGATCCTCTACTAACACCATTAGGATCACGCATAACCTATTAGAACCCAGAGAGAGCAAAAGGTAAGCCACAGTTAAGAGGAGATTCACACCACTTTCCCTAAACCATATGAACGATAAATGCTACAAACCTTGCATGAAGTAATTGTACCAAATTCTGAGAATAATTCCTTCAGCTTGTCATCCGTGATGCTATCATCTAGGTTCTTAACATATAGATTCAATCCTTCAAATTTGTCCACCATCTCTTTCAAGGTCTGCTCAAACCGCCCTTTTAATTCAACTTCTCTCTCAGATTTTTTCTGTGCTTTTCCAACATACCACTCCTTTTCATCAAATGACTTCCCATTGAGAGCCTCGACTGACCGAGCTGCATCATCTGGATTCTCAAAGTTGACAAATCCAAAGCATTTGGACTTGCCATCCCCATCTCTCATCACTACAGCACTAGTAATAGTTCCATATTCACCAAAAAATTTTTTCAAATCCTCCTCAGTTGTAGTCTCTGAAAGATTCTTTACATAAACATTATTGAATTTTGTCTTATCTGTGCCCAACTCTCTTTCTTGTCTGTGGAGGAAAGGTCCAACATAAACTTGTTTGTCATTCAGTAACATACCATTCAACTTATCAATTGCATTTTTAGCAGACTCCTCATTATCAAATTGTACAAACCCATATCCTAAAGACTGACCCGAAGAGTCAGTTGCCACTTTGCAAGATAAAATATTTCCAAATGCTGAAAATGTGTCATGTAGAGCTTTGTTGTCAATTGCCTTGTCCAAATTCTACAAGGACATACAAAAATAATGGATATCAGCATCACCTGAGGCAGAAAGAACAAAAAAATCTTACACGCCGAGTATCTTTAGGTAAATACCTTGATATATATATATATTTCCTGCACCGCTTTTGCGAATAGTAGGATCACGATATGAATACATTATCCTAATTGGCTTGCCGTTGACAGGAGTGAAATTCAGTACTTCTAATGCCTGTGCCGCTGCCATCAGAACCAATTACTTCAGTCAATTATATGGATAGCATGAAAGTTCAAAAAAAGGGGAAAAAAAGCAGCACGTTATCTATGATATATATAAACGTATGGATGTGAACTAACCAAATAGGATATTGGTTTAATTTATATTTACAGAAAAGAAAAGAGAATTAATAATGAATTTCAAATAGTTTCAATTTATCATTTAAAATATAATTCAAATATACAACTAAAGAACTTTAACTTAGTGGGTATTGAAGTCATATATATGGCTGAAGGCTCTTGACTTTGATTCTTCTTCACGTTAAACTTTAATATTTGAAATTCTAAATATCAATCTAAACACAAAATTATTTTATTTCAGTGTGAAATCCTTCTCTAATAATGTTGATTGTTTAGTTTCATCCTTCATCCTCGAATTTAGCATCAATGCAAATGATCATCCCTAAGGTTCAATTGAAAAGCTGATGCAAATTCCACCAAAGCATTTTCATTTTTTTTTAAATGAAAATTTTAATGGAAATCACTTTGTTTATCCTTTAGAATTTCTCTATCCATTTATTATCTTGCTAGCTTCCTTCTCTTTCTTTGTCATTTTTCCTCTCGAAGTATAATGTTATGAAACTAGCACCAAAAGAAGAAATAGCTTACCTATGTGAACAATTTTAATTGGAATCCTATTGAAAAATTGCAACCATATTTTTTTGAGATTAATCGATCAAATTAGAACATTTCTACTTCTTTTTTTTGTTTATATTTAATCATTTAAGACCAATCAATATTTATCTCCTTTCAATCACATATAACTTTAACTTCTCAGATAAGAAAGCTATCAGAGAACTCGCATGCATGACATGCAATTTTCTTTTAAAATTCTCAGCCTTGCTAGATTTTATTCAAAGTGATCCAATCAAGTTAACGATAGTTATGAGGTTGCTTTGCTCTTTGATTTCATCTTCATTTAGATTGCCCACAGATTGTCCACAACAGATCTATCTACCTACTAGAACCCTATGACTACTCTTGCTCATTTTATGCACTCTTGGATGTTTATCTAGAAATTCTTGCGTAACAGCCAAAATAGAATGTCACAGCCCTAATGACTAATTATACTTAGATATAAAACTCCCCTGTATTTACATGTTACAACCTCAGCTCTTAAATATAAAAACAAATTTATCAAGGAGTTTAGCTCAACTCATTGTGTATGTAAATTACATATGTCTATGTCTATTAGTCATTTTATATGTAATTAGCTTTATGTTTAGTATTCGACTTCTGCGCGCATAGCATGCAGAGAGTCCAAATAGTATTTACAAGAGATTGCAAATCATTCAGCTGGTAACAAATGAATTGTTCGCAAAATCTACCTCTAGAGTTACATTAACCACAATATTAGCCTCATAAATTTAAAACAAATTCAAGTTCAATTACAGAGTTGATCCACAATAACAGGATACGGGTTCAGTCGTGCAACCATATTGAATTGTAAATTCTCTTCTCTTTTTAAGAGAATTAAAAGAGAATTAGAAGAAATGGTAAGAGGACTAACCATCATGTACGTTGTTATAATTGACATAGCCATATCCAAGTGACCTTCTAGAGGTCAAGTCCCTGCAGACCCGAATTGAAACGACCTGACCCAGCTGATTAAACAAATCATAGAGCTGAGTTTCGGTTACATTTTGTTCAAGATCACCAACATATAACGATGTTGACATGAATTGGCTCCCTCCATTGCTCGCCATTCCAACTGGAGCAGAAACAGGTCCTTGTGGTTGTGACTGAACCTGAGCCATTCTCTCAATTTCACAAGAACAGAACCAAAACCCAGAACAAAGCACAAAAACCCTTAACTAATATTGCTGGAATCGGAAACAGAGGCGAATAAAACCTTCGATAAGAAAAGTTTCCCTTTGGCGTTTTCTGTGTTTAAATTTTTTTTTTTTAATTTTTCCTGTATCTTTGATAAGTGATAACTTGGCCGGAAAAAGAGGCCGTACTGACACGAACGGTGGTGGTGTTAAGCGTGTCTGTAGAATCCAAGAGGGTTGGCAGCACGGGCGGCACCGCAAAGAGTCTGTCAGAGAAACTTAGCTTATATAATAGAAGGCGGTTGAGCAGCGACAATCACCAAACCCAAAGTTAATTTTGGTCATGGTTAATTAATTTTAGCAATCGGTTCCTACTGTTTTAAAAACCATTATTTGATCACGCCAGCATAATATTAACTTCTGAATGAAAAATTAAGTTAATAAAAAAATAAATTATTTAATTTTTAGTAATATAATTTTAACAATTCATTTGCTGAATACATAATTTTATCATGACCTTCATTATTTACGATACTCTTAATTTTTTCATCTATCAAATATCTCAATTAAAAAAATATAAAATAAAATAATTAAATATCTATTAAATAGTTAAAAATATAAAAATTGTTATTTCAAAACTTATAAGAAATACGCATCAATCAAACAACCAACATATCAACTATGAAAATTACAAACTACAACGGTAATCAAAATGGAAAGTAGTCGCCTACTCTGCCACGTAGATTCATTCGTACATCAAAATTAAAAATAACTTTTCAATTTGAACAAGAATAGTTATAACCATTTAATAATAAAAGAAAAAGACAATAATACCCAGTTAAAAAACAAATAATGTTGAACGGCCCTCGACAGATTTACCGGTAGCAAAATGTCAAAGGTAACCAGTTTTGATTTTAAAGCTTAACCCACTCGATTAAAAATCAAATGAATCTTATCTTAACCCAGTGTGAACTTTTTCCTATCACACTAACATCCTGCCAAACTCTTTCACCAGAGCTCTATCGCCAAATGCCCCCATTGTCATCACTATCCTTCATCTCCATCCATGACGGCTCGAGAATCATGGACAGGGCAGTAATAAAAATACAACCTATAAGCTACAGAAAGACCACTGCCAATCATTGCTTTGCATGAACATTTAAAAAACAACTCAGACGAGTGAATCTTTAATATAAAGGTGATAATAAGTAATAACACCAAAAATTAACTAGAATATAACATTGAACAGGCAAAAATTCCGAGCCACCGGCAAAAATACTCTCAAAATTAAGTTTCAAAAAGTTTTCTAAAAATAATAGCCAAGCTTAAGATACTAGGTTGTCATTCAGGGAAAGTGTTGCCATCCCATCAGTTGGACTATTAACCTGCTGCTGAACAGTTCTAAGCACTTCCATTGCTTCAGCAACTTTGGCTTTCAGGGATTCTGGAGACTCCAGCAAATGCAGAACCTCAGTCTGGTCCATCTCTAGAAGCATGCCAGTAACCTTAGCAGCATTTTCATGCTCCAACTGGTCGACTAGTGGATATAAATTTTCACCGAGCAACTACAAGGGCAAAAAGGATTCAAACATTGATATATAGCCTAGGGTACATAGATTTGTGTTGAAACACATTAAGAATTTTATCAAACTAAATAAACAGCAGAGCATAAAAACTATCTACAGCCTTTTGATATAATACTAGACATAAAATGAACTGTATTTAAATGCTATATTAATATTCTATTGGCTTACAGTCCTCTGTTGCTCAGGCGTTGCATTAGCAAGAGCAGTCGCCAAAGCACCAGTCTGCACAGGCTGTGAAAATACACCATCTAGAAATGGCATTCCCCCCATATCGTAAGGAACAGGAAGCATACCACCAGGAAGACCAGCCATGGGAACATCAGGCATGCTGCGACCAGGAGGGTAACGATAGACACGCCCCCTTGGAAGCATCTGTAATTACAAGGCAGAAGCAGATTCAAATTTGACATTTTCATATACATTTATGTAAACTGATGAAATTGTTATAACAAATATATCAAACAAACAAATATTTTGCAAGTAAATATATAACTAACAACCACCTGTGGCTGCATCATGGGAAGTGGTTGCTGAGGCTGCACAGGACCTGCTCCAGATCTCCGGCCACTGGGGCGCTGAGACTGCTGACCTGGTTGGACCATTGGGACAAAAAAATTTGGCCTCATTCCAGGAACCAGTTGTTGCTGATACCCAAATCCGGGCTGTCATATTTATAATATGCAGTCAATGATCATTGCAACTTTGAATTCAACCTTTCAGGGATAAACTAAGACAGTAAAAAAACAATTGACATACCAATTGCCTATAAGTAAGAGAACTAAAATTGTCAGAAAACAAAAAGGTAAATCTAACATGAATATCACATAGCTTAAATGAATAATATTATCATCAATGAAATAAAAGAAATGGCAATCTAAAAGTTCCTGGAAGGTGAAAAAGTATAGCCTCCAGATCAAATATGAACGATAAAAGAACTACATAATAATTGAGCTTAATTCAGCAAGATTATCTTCCTGCTTACTGAAAGCGATTGATAGCTAAAGTGTATAAAAATATAAGCTCAAAACAACTTCGCTCATGACAAGCAAAATGGCCTATCTAATTGGTGAGTATGTAGCTAAAACAGAAATCCTTGGAGACAAAACAATTAACTAATAAACATGTGGCCTTTTCAGGGATCAATCAGAAGAATGTCCCAAAAGTTAACAAACTCTCACCTGGGGAGGGACAATAGCAGGAGGGCCTTGGCCATAGAAAAGTTGTTGTCCAATACCTGGAGTACCAGGGGGGTATATAGGCATACGAGGGCCTATGGGAGGTGCCATAGCAGGACGCATTTGTGAATACTGTGCCTACAGAAAGAGATAAACAGCACCTAAGCAAGAAAGAAATATGCAGGAGAAGTTGTGGGAGAAGAAAAATTACATGAACCAAAATAATACAGGGCAATCAACAACAGTATTAAAACCAACACTCCAAAAAATCATTACTTCTATTTTTTCAGCTCCACAGATCCTTGTACAACAGTACAATATCTACGCTCAAGACAATTACCTGCAACCTTGCTCTTCGTTCTTCCTTCCTCTGTGCAAGTGCAACATACAATGGCTTGCTAACTACCATTTTACCATTCATCTCAGTAAGCTACAGGGGGTACAAAAGAAATTAAAATCAAGACCAAAATCAAAAAAACAAAAAATCAGCCACAGCATGAACCTGTGTTTGTGTATAGACAAAGATCACACGAAGAGCATCATCTTACAGCTCTAGATGCTTCTTCAGCAGTTGAGAAGGCAACAAAACCTGATCCTCTGCTAACTCCATTAGGATCACGCATAACCTATTAGAACTCAGGGAGAGAAAGAGATATGTTACAGTGAAGAGGAGATTCATACCACTTCAGAAAATTATATGAAGGTTAAGAACCACAAACCTTGCACGAAGTAATGGTACCAAATTCTGAGAATAATTCCTTTAGCTTGTCATCAGTGATGCTATCGTCTAGGTTCTTAACATATAGATTCAATCCTTGAAATTTGTCCACTGTCTGTTTTAAAGTCTGCTCAAACCGCCCTTTTAATTCAACCTCTCTCTCAGATTTTTTCTGTGCTTTTCCAACATACCACTCCTTTTCATCAAATGTTTTCCCATTGAGAGCCTCAACAGATCGAGCTGCATCATCTGGATTCTCAAAATTGACAAAACCAAAGCATCTGGACTTGCCATTCCCATCTCTCATCACTACAGCACTAGTAATAGTTCCATATTCACCAAAAATTTTCTTCAAATCTTCCTCGGTTGTAGCCTCTGAAAGATTCTTTACATAAACATTATTGAATGTTGCCTTATCTGTGGCAGACTCTCTTTCCTGTTTGCGGAGGAAAGGTCCGACATAAACTTGTTTGTCATTCAGTAACATACCATTCAACTTATCAATTGCGTTTTTTGCAGACTCCTCATTATCAAATTGTACAAACCCATATCCTAAAGACTGACCCAAAGAGTCAGTTGCTACTTTGCAAGATAAAATACTTCCAAATGCAGAAAATGTATCATGAAGAGCTTTATTGTCAATCGCCTTGTCCAAATCCTACAATGACAGACAAAAACAATGGATATTAGCATCAGCTGAGGCAAGGAGGAAGAAAAAATCTTACACAGTTCTGCACCTTTAGGGTGTGTAAAATACCTTGATATATATATTTCCTGTGCCACTTTTCCTTATAGTAGGGTCACGATAAGAATACATTATCCTAATTGGCTTGCCATTGACAGGAGTGAAATTCAGTAATTCTATTGCCTGTGCCGCTGCCATCAGAACCAATTACTTGCATCAATTATATGGATAGAATAGAAGTACAAAAAAATAAAAAAAAAAAGCAGCACAATATATATAAAATATTACGTCACTAGAAAACATGCAGAAAAATAAATAAATAAACTAATTGTACAATCCTCTAGTCCAAACTACATGATTTTCTAATGTAAGGTTTCAAGCGTCACCAGTCCCACAATACTGAATTGTATACTCTCTTATTTTAACTTGATCGTATACACAAAAAAGTACATTATTTGTTTTATTTATTTTTTTCAGTATTGCTCATGGAATGAAACCCAGAATAGCTAAAAGGGTATAGCCCGTACAACCCAACACAGATCAAATTAAAAATCTCATGGTGCAAAGTACGCTTCACCATCTAAATGCTATACCTAAAGATCAAAACTTCGAGCATAAAATGGTTTTCACACGAGATAATTTAAAAAAAGAAAAAAGGGGTAAGAGGACTAACCATCATGGACGTTGTTATAGTTGACATAGCCATAACCAAGTGACCTTCTGGAGGTCAAGTCCCTGCAGACCCGAATAGAAACGACCTGACCATGCTGATTAAACAAATCATAGAGCTGAGTTTCGGTCACATTTTGTTCAAGATCCCCAACATACAACGATGTTGACACAAACTGGTTCACTCCATTGCTTGCCACCCCATTTGGAGCAGAAACCGGAGCTTGTGGCTGTACCTGAACCTGAGCCATTTTCCAGATTTCACAACAAGAAAACAAACAAAACCCCCCAGAAAATAAAACACCAAAAAACCCTTAACTAATATTGTTGGAATATCGGAAACCAAAGACAGACGAATAAACCGTTTGATAAGAAAAGTTTCGTTTTGGGGTTTTTTTGTGTTTTTACTTTTTTTTCTCTTTTTTGATAAATGATAACTTGGCCGGAAAATGAGGCCGTACTGATACGAGCGGTGATGATAGAATCCAAAAGGGTGGGCAGCACGGGCGGCACCGCAAATGGTGTGCTAGAGAAACTTAGGTTATATACTACAAGGCAGTTGAGTGGTGACACCTATCAAACCCTAATGTTAATTTTGATCGGCCAATTACAGCCGTACGATGATTTCTGTGCGGGCCAATATACAGTTGTTGTTCTGGGTTTTAGGCTGTCGGCCCAAACTGCTGTTATTTCCTTTTTATTTATTCACCTTTTTTAGGAAACAAACTGCTTACTTTCATTTAAAGATTTTGTCTAATTCCCTTATAAAGGTTATTTAAAATTTAAATTTATATTTCCTCTCTCTCTTTCAAAAAAAAAATTATATTTCCTCTATCATATAAAAGTAGACTTATTTTCCTCTTTCTCTCATTGATTTTAAAGTATAGATCATTTATCCTCTTAAATAAAATTAATTTCTTATTTTTTTAATATATCTTTATTTAATTTCATTGAATTATTTATTAGAAATAACATTCAATATCAATATAATTTAAGGGATGCGTTATTAACACTAAGACTTATTATTGGAAGTATAAATAACTCGTGCTCAAGTTCAAACTTGTCAGGCTCAAATTCAACTCGAAGCACAAATTCAACTCGAAAAATTTTAAATTCAAGACTCAAATAAGCGTAAAATAAAATTTATGTTCATGTAAAAGCTCGATAAGATTCTATAACTATATTTTGGTTTTCTTATGCTCTTGGTGGCGTCTCTTTTCTCTGGTTCTTTTCATGTGAGCTCCCCAAACCCTAGCAACCATGGAGCAAGATTTCAATCACTTGTCCACTGTAGATGTTGAAGACGGTGGACTGTCAATCGCCCTTGCGTCTAATACTCAGTCGCCTACTTATAACTATTGTTTGATTGGGATGTTTTTAGCGTACAACGCAGTAAATTTCGAGTCGATGAAAAATACTTTTGCAGATTTATGGCATCCCCTTGGTGGTGAAAATATAACTAATTTAGGGCAAAATGATTTCTTTTTAGGTTTTACAATAGTGTGGATTTGGAACGAGTGCTGGACGGAGCACTTTGGACCTTTAACAAACACCTGTTAGTATGGAGAACCATTGCGAATGGAGAAGAAGCTTTAAAAGTCCCTCTCCTCTATTTAGACTTTTGGGTCCAAGTATATGACTTGCCACTTGGTTTCACAACAAAAGTTATTACCAAGGCACTCGAGAACTTTTTGGGCTCGTTTATTGAGTATGATACTCGAAACCTTCTAGTGTTACCTAATCGTTTTATGAGAGTTCATGTTTGATTGGATGTTAGACAACCATTAAAAAAAAAGAAAGAAGCTTATTGATTCAACGGGTAATGTTTTTTTATGTTCAATTCAGATATGAAAAACTTCCTGTCTTCTATTATCTCTGTGGGAAACTTGGCCACACTGACTCATTCTATGAACTTTGTTTACACGAGCGGAAGGATGAATTAGTTTCAGCATGGGACGACCGCATTAGGGTTCCTGGTCTATGGGGTTTCCAATCATATAGTCCTTGGCTTCGTGAGGAAGGCATGTCTGACCTAGCAGGGATTTGCTAATAATTCTAATGCATTGTTAAAAACTCAATTGTTTCTGGCTTCCTTTTTCGGCACAAAGTCAACTACTAGTAGGGATTGTGTTAACGTGGGATTTATGGACACAGATAACCATTCAATGGGCTTGATGAAGATATTACTATGGTCAAAGCTGAGGATGGGAAAAAGAGGTCCAAGGGGTCAACAACAAATATTGTGTCTACTATTTCTTCTTTGATAAAGGATTCAACAAATAGCCATGCTGTGATACCAACCTTCATCCCAAACAATCAGTTGGTCTCAATCCCTAGGACAGCTGAAAGCAATGAAAATCTTTAGCTGGAACTATCGGCGACTCGATGATTCCCAGACAGTTAGTGCGCTTAGAGATTTATCTTTCAGCTATAAGCTGGATATTATTTTTCTTTTGAAGACTCGTGTTCATGGTATTTGTATGGAAGAACTTAAAAGATTCATTCAGTTTGATAATTGCTTCACTATGGATCAATTGGGCATGGGTGGGGGTCTATCTCTCCTATGGAGAAGTAATATAAATATCTCTATTCTTGGGTACTCTTTAAATTTTATAGATTATCGGGTTGATGATGTGAATTTCAGTTGGAGCCTTACTAGGGATTACGGCTTTCCAGAAGGGAATCGTTGGCATGCCTCTTGGAATCTATTATAGGCATTGGCTGCACCAGAATCCCTCTCTTGGCTCTATATTGGCGATTTCAATGATATTTATGGCGGATGATGAGAAAGTTGGGGGGACGCCTGAAGCTCGATTTCTTATAGAAGGTTTTAAAGAGTCAAATACTAAATGTTCTCTTATTAATTTGCCAAGCTTGGGTTCTTTCTTTACATGGGAAGCTCATTGGTGTTCTAACTTATGGGTAAGAGAGAGGCTTGATAGAGCCATGGCTAATAGGGAGTGGTCTAAGTTGTTTCTGAATGTTCTTTGCCAAGTGTTAGTTGACCCAATTTTCGACCGTAATCCTTTACTAGTTGATACTGACTTCCATGAACGCAGTAGTGGGAATCGAGGTTTCAAATTTGATAATGCATGGCTCATGTATGAGGATTTATAATTGGTAATTAAAGTTGCATGGACTACAATTGGGTTTAATGACATTATTGCTAAACATGATAACAAGATACAAGAGTTGTAGCAGTGGGGTCGGCAACGTAACAAGGACTTTTGGAAACATAAGGTCGTGATTAAACATTTGTTTGAGACCAATTTGGTTTTTACTAATAGGACAATTTCTTTACGCCTTAAGGAAGAATGGAATAATATTCTTACAGAAGATGACCTTCGAAGACAGCAACAAATGAAAATTTTTTTGTTCCAACATGGGGACCAAAACTCGAAATAATTTCATTCACAGATAAAAAATAGAAGGAAATTTAATAAAATCATTCAGTTGAAAAAGGAAGATGGTGAATGGGTGTTGGATCCTTAAAGTATTCAAGTACTAATTAATAATTATTTTTCTAATATTTTTTAGGCAGGCCAGTCAGACAAGGATAGGTTATTGGGTTTAGTTCCTAACCGGGTTACAAATGAAGACAATGATTGGCTCACAACTTCCTTTTTTGATGATGAATTTCAAGTTGTTGCCTTCCAAATGCATCCGGATAAAGCCTAGGCCCCGATGGACTAAATTCTGCATTTTATCAAAAATTTTGGCATGTTTTAGGTTGTGATGTTGTGGATGCCTGCATATCTTAGCTGCAAACAGGTATTTTTCCTGATTCTATGAAAGATCCTCTTATTGTTTTGACCCCAAAAATGACTTTCCTGAAACTCTTAAGGACTATAGACCTATTGCTTTATGTAATGTCATGTATGAAATCTTTTCTAAAGCTTTAACCAATAGACTCAAGAAACTTTTACCCCATATTATTTCTTTGCACCAATCTGCTTTTGTTCTTGGGAGATTGATTATTGATAACATCCTAGTGTCTTTTGAGACTATTCATAATTTAAAAAGAACTATGAGGGGTGGAATTGGTTCTTATGCTCTTAAGATAGATATTAGTAAGGCATATGATAGAATCGACTGGGATTTCCTGAAGGACATGCTACATAGATTAGGTTTTGATAAGAAATGGGTCCATTGGATGTCTATGTGTTCTTCTAAGGTTTCTTATTCGATTAACTTTAATGGTGATCCGATGGATCCTATTAAGGCAAGATGGGGTCTTAGGCAAGGAGACCTTGTGTCTCCCTATCTGTACCTTTTATGTGCTGAGGGGCTTTCTTTGTTATTTGAGGATGTTGACAGGAAGGGGTGGGTATATGGTGCTAGAGTAGAGAGTGGTTGTCCTAGAACTACTCATTTACTTTTTGCTGATGAGTCCCTGTTTTTCTTCACAGCTAATGTTCTTGAGGCTTTTAGGGTTAAATCTATCTTGCAGGAATATGAGTCTGCTACGGGACAATTCGTTAATTTTAGCAAATCTGGAATTTTATTTAGTCCTAATGTTGGTTGGGAGTTACAAAATAATATTTCCAATATTTTAGAAGTGGATAAACCTTTGGGGAGTGGTTCATATTTAGGGCTTTCGTCGTTTATGGGTCGTAATAAAAAGTAAATTTTTGGCTTTCTTAAAGATAAGTTATGGAAAAGAATCAATGGGTGGAGTAATTAATTTCTCTCTCGAGTAGGTAGGGAAGTCCTTATAAAATCAGTTGCCCAAGCCATTCTCTCTTATTGTATGAGCATCTTTCTTCTCCCTCTTTCCATTTTTGATGAGATGCATAAGCTTATGAATAATTTTTTATGGGGTGGTAAGCGTGATTGGAGTAGAGGTATCAACTGGCTTGCTTGGAAAAGGATGTGTAGCAACAAAAAGGATGGGGGTATAGGTTTCTGAGATCTACACAGTTTCAGTGTTGCCATGCCAGGTAAACAATGTTAGAGGTTTTTAACCGAGACCAACACTCTTCTTTATAGGGTGTTCAAAGATAAATATTTCACGGATGGAGATTTTCTAAGTGCTTTGGTTGGAAGAAATCCGAGTTTTATTTGGAAAGTGTTTTGTTTTTTAGAGATTACTTGAAACAAGGTGTTAGATGGAGGGTGAGTAATGGGAAAAGTATAAGAGTTACTAGTGATCCATGGCTTCCTAAACATGATTCTTTTTTTATGGATGGAGGAATACCTTTATTGATCCTAAAATACGGGTTTGTGATATGATTAATGTTGAGAGCAAGTGTTAGGATATTAATAAATTATTGGAGTGTTTTAGTGATAGGAATATTCGGGCTATTATTGGCATTCCATTTAGCTCCTTTGACTGGAAGGGATACACTAATATGCCACTTTGATAAGAAGGGGTTATATACGGTTAAAATTTGGGTATTATGTTAGTCTTAAGGTCCTTAGAAGGGAGCCAGAGAAGATACAAAGGGATTATTGGGGTACGGTATGGAGTCTAGACACCTCGCCTAAAGTGAAGGATTTTTTATGGCAGGCCTTAAGGAGTATTATTCCTACCAAAGACCTTTTAGGAAGGAAGGCTGTATCTGTGGCTACTCAATGCCTTTATTGTAATGCAAGGGACGATATTCCTACCAAAGACCTTTTAGGAAGGAGGGCTGTATCTGTGGCTACTCAATGCCTTTATTGAAATGCAAGGGATGATATTGACCATGTCTTGGTGCACTATGGAAGATCCAGGGACATTTGGAGACTAGGAGGTTTTGGTGTTGTAGGCACTAACATTTCTTTTCTAGAATTGTTTTTGCAGGTGATCCAGTCCATGGAACAAGTTGATGTGGAGAAATTTGCCCTTTTAGCGTCGAACATATGGTTGACTAGAAATCAACTCCTATGGGATCAAAGATTTTGCTCTGCTTCAAATGTTGTCATGGCCACAAATTGATATGCTCAAGATTGGCGACAAGTTGACCATACAGCTGCTATGAGTACGTCCTCTACGTCATGGATCATGCAACAATCCCATGCAATGATGTCCATGTCCAACTTGGGCTTTGATTGGTTATTATTTGTTGATGGCGCCCTTTTACTAGCTTTGGACTTTGTGGGTTTTGGCTTTGTGATTGAGGATAATAATGGCAACTTTCAACGAGCTATGTTCAAGTTCCAAGAGAGTAGTGGACTTCCAGACATTGTATAAGCTTTAACACTTAGGACTTGCCTTTCCTATGCATAAGATTTTTTACCTTTTAATGGGTGTGCGTTTTCGGACTATTAAAAATTAGTTTATGCTCTCCATTCCTCTATTTAAAATAATTTTGAATTTGAGTTGATTGTAATGGATTGTAAGAACATTTTAGATTCTAGACTTGACATTAAAGTCTAGTGGATATGGAGACAGGCAAACAAGTATGTCCATAAGTTAACTAGGGCATCTATTTATCATGCTCGTCTCCATATTGGAATGACATCTCTCCTTGTTTTGATGGAGTTTTTCCTTTAGAATGAAATATTATTTCTTCCTTTAAAAAAACTTTAAAATTGAATATTAATTGGGCTCGAGCTCAGCACATTTGCTAAATGAGCCAGCTTGAGCTCGAGCCAAACTTTTTAAAAATCGAACTTAACCAACTTGTGAATGCCCTTATCTAGGATTATTTTTTTGTCTTAATAGGAACCAATTCATTGCAGATCTACCAAACAATGTACACACCAACTGCATGTCTTTTTGAGTTTGATCTTCCTATTTTTAATTATAAGTCAATTATGAATGATTTAGTTGATGTCTCATTGACTTAGGGTCTGTTCGGTAAAATTAGTTGTTTTAATAGTTGTTAATTGTTTTAGCGGCGTTTAGCTATTGACTATTTGAGTAGCGTTTAGCTAAATATTACATGAGTTAAATTTTCACAAAAAGCTATTCTAATTTTTAAAAGCTAGTCTAAATATTATGTTACTAAATAACTTTTTAAACAATATTTAACGTTTTGACTAATCAAAACTCTAAAAGCTATTCAAAAAGTTGTTGCCGAACATAGCCTTAAATACAAAAGCAAACTAATATGTTTGTTCAATGTACAACTAGAGCAGCTCATTTGTTAAACTTGCTTTCCTCATTCAGATGCGGTTCCCTCTTGTTTACAAGATAGCTCATTGCTTATTAAATTATGAATAAAGCTTTTTTTTTTCACTAAAAAGCATTAAAATAATAGTGTTATAGGAAAAGTGTATAATTAAATCAAACGTTTTAAGGTCAAATATATAGTCTTTATATTTTATTATTTTAATATTATATCTTCCTCAATTTCGAAAAAGAATTATTTTCTACTAAAATTATAAATTTTAGTGACCCCACCTCTTTATAATAATAATGATAAGTTTTAGAATTTTGAATTTTTATATACAAAATAATAATTTATAAGGTGATGAGCATAACTTTCTGAAAAATAACTTTTATATTTTCAACTATTTAATAAATATTAATTAATTTTAAATTAATATTTATTTATACTATTTAAAAAAATTTTATACCACAACGTGTTATTTCGGTCAATTAAATTTCTATTGAATAAAAATAGTTATATTAATATATTTAATTTTATTTTGAATATCCGTAAGGTTCAATAAATCGAAATAATTATCAAATTATTGATTTTTCACTCTTTATATCTTTTATGAGAGATAAAAAAATTAATTATTACACTACACGTGATTGACACAGATATATTTAATTTAATTCATTCTAATTATGAACAATTCAATCTTATTTTTTTTGAAGAACAATAAAAGTATAAAAGATATCTTATCTTTTGAGTTAAAACGAATATTATTTTTAAGTTTTAACAGATCAGATATTAAATTATCAAAAGAAAAAAAAAAACAGATCAGATATTAGAAATAGTTAAATTATATGATTGACAGTTATTTCTCAGGCAAGCCACAGTCTCTATCACATAGGTCGGCTCACCACTTGCGCTTTTATCTTCGCCTTCCTCTATTGCCCCTTTCGAGTCTTTCTCTGAGCTTCTCGAGAGAGTCAGCAACTCCGGACTAAAATTACAGCGATCGGCGACATGGACTCGATTCTTCATCAGGCACTTCTCCATCTCCCTATCACACGCTTACGTGCCACTGCTACATCCCCCATCGTTTCCTTCGCTCACCAGCTGCCTTGCCTTCTCTCATCCCGGGGACTCCTTCCTCTATCCGTCATTTCGCATCCTCGTCGGTCCTCAGCTATCGCCGCAAGTGGCGCCTTCGTGGCCAGTTCCGTACCGGTCTGTCACCTTATCCATTATATTCTCATGTTATTTAATTAATCAGTTAACTATCTATCTAATTAAATATACTCGAAGTTCAGAGTTGTCATTCTATATAGTTTAGCATTTCAGTCTGGAGTTTCACGATTTAATTAGTTTACTAATTAATTGATTAAGTTAGTAGAGATTGGGTGGGAGGTTAGAATTTTCTAGTTGTTGTGGTATAAAGATAAATCATTGGTTCGAGTTAATTTTGTTATCTGTGAGGAGATATTTTTTTTTTCTTAGTTGTTACTTTGGTTGATTGGAATAATATTTCAAGCTATCAGTAAAGACCGGATGACTCAGTATTGAGCTCTATCTGCTTAAAGTTTGGTTCTGAAAATGTTTATCAACTAGTAATAGGACTGAAGTAGCACATATGCATTTGGAATGTCCTTGAATGTATTCATCCCTGATTATGCAGCTTAATTCTAGTGCACATTGGTTACTTTTTGATTTTTAATTATTTGCAGTGGAAATGCACGTGAAATGTTTTACATGTTACGGTGATTCATATTGGTTTCATGGTCAAGCATTGTACTTTTCTTTAGTTCTTAGTTCCTATAATAGATGAAATGTTATCGGTTCCCCTTGGGTGCTGGTTTGAGTGCTAGATTTTTGGGCTAAGTTTGGCACTGTCGTTGTGTCTTGGATACAAAGCTTGCTATTCATAAGAATAAGAAGGTACTGCTTATTGATGCACAGGATCCAGGCTTCTTGTTATTGTTGTTATTCTTATACTCTTTTCTTAGTTATATGTATCTCCCTATTTCATTTTCCGCTTATGATTGTCCCTGTTGATATGCAGCCCAAAAGTGGAGCCTATACAGTTGGGGATTTTATGACTAGGAAAGAAGATTTGCAAGTGGTAAAACCAACAACAACTGTGGATGAAGGTATTTCTCAGATTTATATTTGATGCTAGTATAGTGTAATGTTTTCTTCTGATGTGCCATCATTTATGCCAACAGCCTTGCAAACACTCGTGGAACACAGAATTACTGGTTTTCCAGTGATTGATGATGACTGGAAACTGGTAAGTTTTCTTTCCCCTCTCCCTCATTCCCTTCCCCTTTTCAGTATGACACCCCCCCCCACCCCCCCCCCAATAAACGAGAGATATCTGATTTCTGGATTGTACATGGCTTCTCTGATTAGTTGCAGATGTTGATGCTAACCTTCAAATAAATGGACCCAAACAACCTCTAATCAGCTTGGCATGATGCCAGATTTTGCTGGATTCATTGAAATTATATGCACGTAAAATTTTACAATGTTCCTAATTCTGTTGGTTCTTTTTTGTTCCATGAATTATCACACACTTTAATTTGGAGTAGTTCTAATATTCCTTTTGAGATGTTAATTCAATGTCACCATCAACATATTTTCATCATTCCGTGAGCAGTGAGCTGGTTAATGCCTATAACTGTGGGAATTATTTGAAGGTTCTTTGCTACTGTAGGTTGGTCTTGTGTCAGATTATGACTTGTTGGCATTGGACTCTATATCAGGTAATCTAAAATCATTATGCTTTTTCAATCTAGCTATTCATGTTGTTTCAGAGGAGCCAATTCACTTTCTTTTTCTTGATTGTTGCAATGTTTTGGATTGAGAATACCTAAAAAATAAGTTACTAAACCTAGATTCTTCAAGGCAATGAAAACTATGTTGATAACATACGCATGCATTCGTTTGTTGATTCTTCATTTAGCCTGTATGATCCAATTTCTCTGCTGTGGATGTAAACTATTCACTATATATGTTGGGGACTCCGCATCAAAGATGTAATGGACAATGTTGGTATCTTCTTGATATGTCAAGATTTTGTGTTGAACTTTGTTAAATACTGCAAATGATAAACTATTCAGTGCTCCATGAGAATGAGTGATGGATAGTTTTTTGTCCTTGAAAATAGTTTACACTAGTCATTACTGTTCTTTAGCAGGACTGAACCCCCCTTGCCTGAGCAGTTCAACCAGTCACTTGTATATAGTCCTTTCATTTTTATAGCCATTATTGACCAGAGCTTGGCCTATTCAAACTGTTCAAACTATTAACCCGTCAAACCCAATTAAAATGGAAATTAACGTTGTTTTGGGGGGAAAAATTAAAACGGTCCTAATTTGCGTAAATTAGAATTTTTTTTTGGCAATGATATAGCTAGTACCGTAGTTTAGAACATAAATTTAGAGGTGGATTTTCTTTTTAGGGGTTTTTAACACTGCAATGAAACAGAAATTGGTCATTTTTAGAACAACATGGTAACTAAAGAGATAAACGTTCTGCAAGGTTTCTTACCCATTGATGTTTTCTCTCTTTCAACTAGGCAGCGGAAGAACTGATAACAGCATGTTTCCAGAGGTTGACAGCACTTGGAAAGTAAGTAACACTGTCTTTTTTAGACAGTTCTCTATAAAATTTACACATGGACACAGCACATGAATTTATTTTGCGATAGATAATGTTTTTTGACATGTTTTTTATAAGGATAATTCTAACACAGATTCTCTGCAGCAAGATGTGTCATATTCTCTCTCTCTTTTTTTTTTTTCATTGTCATCTTAGATAAAAACTGACCTTAGCTTAACAAATCAATTTGTCAAGAGTGTTTCAATTTTTTATCAGTTGGTTAGCTACATCCTTCGTTGCTGCCATTTAATATTATTTGTGTTGATATCTATTCTCAACACCTTGATCCCTTTTTTTTTTTCTGGTCATTCCTTTGTCTTTTCCAAATGGTTTTAAAGATGAATCCAACCATTCCTCCTTATCTTTTATGAAAGGATTTCTTTTTCTTTTTTTTTTTTTGGCACATAGAATCGTCCTTGTCTTCGTTTTCTAATACCACTTAGTTAAGTTTATTGGATTGGGTCGTAGGCATGCCCATCTGTGGGCAGTATTGACTCAATTTCCTTCCCAATATATACATTTCCTTCCCTCCTTCAACTGTCTCTTAATTTGAGGGCAACTCATTCAAGGCCACTATACTGGCCAAATGAACTATTATCCTATATGACATCAAACTCCATACAGTTACTCTCTTGCAAGCCTTTGCTGCACATTTGTAAAATCTACTTAAATTGCTGCATTGTTTTGGCGAAAATTTATTCATAGTATATGTATTGTAGTGGTAAAAAGGCCCTGAGTATGTATGCTTTGTCAGTACACAGAACAAATCTAATCTCACTAATTTAGAGTAATCGTGGTTCTGGTTCTGTGGCAATACCAGTTTTCAAGTGGCTTAAGATATTTTGATGTAATCCATCAATGGTGATTGCAGACTTTTAACGAGGTTCAAAAGTTGCTCAGTAAAACCAATGGGAAACTTGTTGGCGATTTAATGACACCAGCTCCTGTAGTTGTTCGTGAGACCACCAATCTAGAGGATGCTGCAAGGTTGTTTCATGCTTTTGCCTTTCCGCTTCCTTGTTACTTGTCTTCTAATTTGTTTTTTCTACCTATTATTACCCTCGTTCAAAAAAGCTGTAGGCTAAGATAACTTCTGAAGTTTATCTGCCAAATCAGGTTATTGCTCGAAACAAAGTACCGCAGACTTCCAGTTGTAGATTCTGAAGGCAAACTGGTAAGGATGTAATGTACTTTTCTTTTGATTGCTTTTACTATACACAAGGAACGGACATTTAAGGAACTGTCACCCCTATTCTTGAAGGTTGGAATTATAACAAGAGGAAATGTTGTAAGAGCTGCTCTTGAAATAAAGCGTGCCATTGAAGGGGAAGTGTAACACCCGAATACTCTTCTGTAGTCATTGTGGCAGGCTGAATCAATTTGTTTCCTGAGCTCGTAGGAGTTAAGCAAAGTGGAGGTTGGAGAAACTTGGCTTCGGACAGTTCATTAGACCTCAGTTTTGCTGTTTGTAGTATGGTATTAGCTATAAGTAATTACCAGGATCAAAGGATTAGGGACCAATAATTCTTGTTGTTCCCTCCATTTCTACCACTACCAGCCCTTCTACTTTCATCAACCCTTAAAAAGGGAAGAGAACAAATAGCGGGAAAAGAAGAAGGAAAAACAAATGAACAGTAGAAGTTATATTAGGACATTACATGTAATCTTATGAGCACGTGATTCTAGTAGAATGAAGGCTTTCGTTACGTATGGACTCATGATATTTTTAGGGTACGAAGAAGCATTCATGCCATTCGAGCTACGTTTTGTCTACTATTGTTGGTTTTTAAATTGGAGTTAATGATTGTTTTGATTGTTCTATGGCTATGCAGATCGTTAAGTGAACAGTCAAAAGAGCTTTTAAAAATCATTGTTTCTTAAGCAGTGTGGACATTTTGGAACCCAGTTGTCTTAAACTAAACAGTGGAGATTGTGATGATCTCTTTGAATGATGAAATGGGAAACACTGCAATTTGATTTATGCTCGCTAAAGTCTTAACATTTGAGCCATTTAGAGATAATTACAGATTGTAAGCAAAACAAAACAAATATTTCGAAATAAAAATTATCCGCTAATCGTGGGGTGATGTTTGTCCTCTGCGATCTAAATCCGAAAGGGAACCAACCAAGTCAAAAGTGTAGGTAAATCTGACTGAGCATGTATGTTTAGAATCTAAAGATTATAGCTGATTTCTTAAAAGAGGAGCGGCGATTAGACAAATAAATAAATATATACAGATAACTGTAAGGGAAATGAGAGAGGCAAATAGGCAATAGAGGAGCCATTTAAGTTGGCCCCATCATCATAATCATCCTGCACTAGTTGCCCAGTATGGCAATCACTCTCTTATGGTGCCCACAGCCAGACCCATGTAAGGAACAACAGTAAACAACCAGAAAATACCGAACTTCCAATTCTTATCACTTCAGTAGTTATAACTTTAGTGGTTAGCATGGCAATTTGCACCAACTGCTGCCTTTGTAGGCCATCCTCTGTTCCCCTCGCTGCCTTTTTAACTTGTACAAAATAGAGGCACCCTCAACAAGACTGCCACATAAAACAACTGCCTCTTTTTTCATTTCCCATTACCCAGAATTTTGAGTTCCAATTTCAAAATTCAAGAATCTAAATTAAATATTTGTAACAAATCTAAATAAATCGTCACCATCTAATATACATTTATGAATTTTACAAGGGCAAAATTTTTCTTACCAAAAGAAAAAGAAAATCTATATAGGATAAACATAAACTTCTACTAAGATATGATTAATCCACATATTTTAATTAATTAGGCCTCATCATTTCATCAGCCATAATCTTAACATACCTTCCAGGCGCATGTTAGCGGCTATCATGATTATAGCCACTACTACTCCAGTCCACAGGGAGGAGGAGAAGAAAAAAAAGAAAATAAAATAAAGGGAAAGAGACTTGTTTGTTTCCTTTCCTCCTAATTCCTTTCCCATTCAACATCCGAGTCTTCCGGATCGGGCATCTTGTTCAAGTCGACCCGTTCCACAAAGGACTTGAATTCTGAACTATCCACCACCGATTTGTTGTTGCTGCTGCTATTGTTATTAGTACTATTACTACTGCTACTGCTACTTCGATGGTGCTCGTGGTGGTGGCTATGGTGGTGGTGGTGGTGGTGATTTAAAGCAGCGTCGACTCTAGCTCCAACCTCGGTCGCTTTCTTTCTTATTGAGGCTGCCGACATGTCTCCGCAACTTCCGCCGATACTTTCTCCCGCCAAATATTCAGGAAAATTAAGCCTCGCCGACGGTCCTCTCAAATAGAAAACCGCAGTGTCATAGGCCCGAGCCGCCGCCACAGGAGTCGAATAGGAGCCTAGCCAAATCCTTGACCGCTTATTAGGTTCTCTTATCTCAGCCACCCATTTCCCCCACTTCCTCATCCTTATCCCTTTGTACGTCCTCTCTCCTTCCACTCCTCCGCCGCCTCCTCCTCCTCCGCCTCGCTTCCTCGCTGCCATCGCCTTTTCCACTCCATTTTCCATCGCTACTCTCCGAAAAAAAAAAAAGAAAAAGAAAGACACTAATCTCCTGAGATTCCACACCCCTTTTCCCCTTTTCAAAAGGCGGAGAAAAAAAAAAAAAAGAAAAGTAGCGATGATTATCGAAACCCAACTTGAAAATCAGCGAGCTTTCATGGTGGAAGGAAAGATTCGAGAAATGGGTTTCATGGCTATAGCTATAGCAGCTGGGTATGAAGAGGAGCAGGGGGTGTCATCTGGTTAAGCTTACACGTTTGATGGTGATTTTTGTTTTTGTGTTCTTTTATAAAAAAGAAAAATAGAGAGACGATTAAAAAACAGAAAATCCAAATTCACCGACACAAATCTTTGTGGAAATTGTTTAAAAGAATAGTTGTGTGAGTGTGAGTGTGAGTGTGAAGGGTGTGTGTTTATGTTGTTGCCTTAAATTTTATGGGCGAGAAAGGCAGAGATGCTTTTCCTCTTGGCATATGGAGGACTCGTTTGGTAGCAGAAATTAAAAGAAAAGAGGACGAAATTTTAAGGAAGTGGATTATTTAATAATGGTGGAAAATATTAAATTAGTATTACTATTTTACTACTATTACATAAGGAAATATGTATTATTTTGCTACGTGGAGGTTGTGGTGGTGGTAGTGGTGGTGATGGGTGGTGGTGTCTTACGTGAGCAAGTGAGGTGGTGGAATTCAAATGTTTTGAATAAATAATCTTCATTTGTCAGAAGGAAGATGGATGGATAGATAAACAATGGAGGATTCTATTTAATTATATTGAGTTTTCTCTTTTTAATATTGTGTTTCAATTAGAAAACTAATAGTTTAAATAAAATAATAAAATTCAAATTTGGTAATTTTAAATATTTAGGAATATTGAAAAAAATATAGTGGTTTAATAGTTGATGCATAAATTGAAAAGAATATATTAATCATAATTTTATACATATTGATCAATTAATAATTTGGACAAATTACAAGGTAGTATTTTTTAACATGATAAACTCTATTATAAAATGTCGATATTTCGCTCATTGCACGCTTATGATGAAGAGAATTCAAGCTCGAGATTTTACATTTCTCACAGTTATTAAAAAGAGAGAATTGTCAGATCACATTTAGTTGTCTTTTATCGATTTTGGTTAATTAAATATAAATTTGTTATTCTAATTAATTTTTTATTGTCGGAAAAAAATTGTAGTATACTATTTAATATATAATGGGTAAGCATAGCATAGCAGGAGATTTTGATATTTTTGTATTTATAATGAATTATTTATGATATTTCTAAAGAAGCAAAAAAATGAGTAGGTCGGTGGTCGGTGGATAGATACCGTTAGGAATTGACTTTCCCTCCACGCAATAACGATTTATGTGGATAGACTTTCTGGTCCTTCCAAAATTTCGTGAATCTACTAGAAATTTCAGGATAGTTTTGGAATTTGAATTTGTAAATGGCCCCATCAAGCGAACGCGCAGTGTGTACAATTTATTCGCAGGAGGGGACGGCTTAATTTTATTGGACGTACATTAAACAATTTAGGCAGATATTTATTTTATTATTTTATTATTATATATGTAAAATATATTAATTTTAAGAAATAAAAATTTTCTGACCCTTATAGACTCAATGCCGTGTGAATACATGAATTTCAATAGTTTTCCTTATTTTATTATAAACGGAGTGACTAAATTATATAATAAATTTGTGAGATTAGAAAAGGGCAAAATCATATTTTTAATTGTAAATAAAGAAATGTTAATAAAAAAATTTGAAGACGAAAGAAACCCATTTTGCGTATAGATAGTAAGTATATTAAAATGTTAGTTATAAATAGAATCCATTTTCTAATTGTATTTTCCGATTGGAGAGAGAATCAAAAAGAACAATGCAAGAAAAGAAAAGCAAGCTAAAGTATGGCTTTTGGGTTCATTAGATTGAAGGCCATTCCTCCATAGTGACCTTTAGCTGTAAACTAGTTGGCAAATACAAATGGTTCCAAATGTTTAACAACACTTATCAAAAAACAAAAAGGGGCCACTATTCCATATATTCACAAAAAACAGACTCTAACTTAGTTGGAACCAAACCCTAAAATTATTGTGTATTTGTTATCTATTTGTTTGCAAGAAGTTGAATAAGGCATGCAAGTATACATATTTAAATTAAAATATTTGTTGGTAATGTTTCAATTGCCCATTTCTAATTTCAATGAACTTTACTAAATTGTAATAAAATGAGTTCAACCATGAAACTTTTTATCATGTCTTACATCAAGTATGGAAATATTTGATTCTTCCACCTTTTGAATACTCAATACATATACAGACACACACTATTCCCTAACTAAGCATGTGTATACAAATATCTACTAAGTTTCACAAAAAAAGAAAAGGCAGTAGATTTCCAATTTCACTAATAACCATAATTTGTTCAGTGTCAAATAACGGTATCATTGTTATGACTTGAGAAAAGAAACTGACGAATGTGGAATCTAAAACCTAATTTGACTTTGCAAAAAACAAAAACCGTAAATTATGAATATGTATTTTCACAAAAAAAGAAAAGGCTACCAATTTCAAGTTCATTTCCCTCTTTTCCAATTTTATAGTTTGTAATTATATTATTAGTAATGAGATGTTTAAAATTATATTAGTATAATGGTCTGTTTAAATTGCAACATTGCCTCATGAGTCGTCACAGATTATAAATATTTTATTACCAAAAATGAATTGCTTTGGTCATCAAGTAAATGGTTTTTGTAGCTGAGGATGATGTGTTTGATACGTCGCATTGACTATTGATAGCAACCGAACGATGATTATAACATGCGCCGACTGTGACTCAGTCGACAATAAAAATTAAACGGTAAAACCGTCCATAGAGATTTTGAATAAAAAATATAATAAGCAATAATTATTTTTATCCGAGCAGAAGATAAAAAATAATCATCCAACAGAATTCCAAAATTGACTGAGAAATACATATTTTGAAATGATTGGATGAACTTCATTTTTCTTTATTAATAACTAGTCTATCGCCCTATATATTCTTTTTATTTAATTTCCTTGGTTAATTGTTATGACTGAGGGGAAGAAGTCAAGAGATTTGTTAGGGGGAAGTCTTTGGTACCAACGCCTCTAAACAAACATATCTTCCATATACTATTTTCTTGAACAAGATGTTTACTTACGCTGGCCGTCCAATTATTGAGCTAAAAAAAGTCAAGATTTAGGTGGAGATTGCAAAGAGGACCAAAAACTTAAAAAAAAAAAAAAAAAAAAAAACAATACATAGGCTTATTATTTGTGATTGCCTTTTACTAGAGTTTTAAGCACATTGGTAGAAAAAATGATTTGACTATTGCATGGACAGGATTAGACTATCAAGAGGAAGAACGACTCAAAAAGTAATACAATGAACAAGGAATTTCTACTTAGCTATGGCCAAGTTCAATAACGCTGATGGGTCAAATCCCACAATTGATATTTGACATAATTAATTTTTTTTTAAAGAATTAAATTGGGAGTCAATTTTTGGTTGAATCATGAAAGTCATTTTACTTCACAAGGAAAAATTTTACCTTCGTAAATTCCTAAATTCTTTGAGTAATTCTGTTTAAAACGAATTAAAATTATGACATCGTTCATCACCAAATTCACGAAAATACAAATTCTATACATCCATTAAATAAAAAAAGAAAAAAAAAAAAGCCAAATTCTTATTATTTTCGGTAAGATATTCCTGATTATTTAAATTAGAATGAGTGAAAATATTATGACATAATCATTTCATCACTCAATTCACGAAGAAAATTTCTACATTAGATTCATAGTTTTCAACTACTTATGTCAAGTCAGAGACTTTAATTCAGTTGGTAAAATATTCAAACGTTAACATCATAATAATACAAAAGTTCCCAACTGTAATAGATTTTCATTCATCACTATGGTAGTATATCGATAATGGTCGGTTTGTTGGTTGTTCAGTTACTTTTATCGAGATTTTTCAGCCACCATCGTAATTAATTTCTAAGAACATTTCAACTAAATAATTCACTAAAACAAGGTGAAATTTCCATCTCCGAAGTTGTTAGATGATTTAACAAGTTCATATTTTTATTACTTGTTTAAAAAAGAACAGAAATTTGATAGCTTATTTAAATAATCATTGCCTTCTATACTACATCAGGAAGAACATGATCTAAGCATATGAATATGATGTTGGCGGAGAAGAACATACCGTTACGGAGGAGGTTTATTCGTGCTCTGTTCAACCTTCCACGGTTCAATTTCAATGCTCTTTTAATCTGTTTTTGTTTCCTCAAAGTCCTGCACTTCATTCTTCAAATGGCAAGCTCATCATTTGGCATTCAGGACCAATCGCTGCACTTCAGCTCCAGTCATTGCCTTAATCTCCAATCATCCTCCACACGTTGTAGTCAATTAACTCTGTTCTAGTATATTTCTATCATACCAGAACTGTAAGAAAGCAATATGTAGGAGAATACAATACAAACTTTCCATAGCATAAGGTTGTTAATGCCAGGGACAGAATTTTGCAAGAAACCTCTCATTGATTTTTATAAATGAAATTAAGAATTTATAAGTTTGTCTAAACCACACTCTAAACATATTGAATTGTACAAGAATACTACAATGTGCTCCAACTGTGCTGAAGGAAGATCCGCTTCACACTTCCATGTGATTACCTTGGCTTCCTCCGCATTCCCATCCGTGATTTTGCATATCTATATTTTCATTAAAGTAGAACATGCTAGAAAGAATTTGTGACTAAAAAACGAGGGAAAAAAAAAAACATCAATGAGTTTGAAAAAGGATACTCTAATCGCATGCCTTCACCAGCTGGTGACGAATAGAGAATTGTGCCTTGCAGATGATTTAGTGCTCCAGTTGAACAAGAAGTATCCTGCATAAAGACAGTAGCACTTTCACATGAGCAAAAGTAATCAAACACTTAAACTTTGTAAAAGCAACTTCCCAATTGTCTTGCTAATCACTTAACTGTTTATGTTCAAATTGACTTGTAAGTTAAGTAATACATTTTCAATCAAAAATTAGAAGTAAGCCAAACCAAACACCCTCTAAGCCTTGGGGGAAGAAGGTGGGATGCCGGAGAGAGTGATGTGCTCAAAAAGCAAAGGTGAAAATTGCAGTAGAACTAACAAAACTTAAGTACCTGGAAATCTACAAATGCAACAGGAGCCCCGTAAGTGCTCTGCATCTTCAGTTTCAAAAACCCAGGGCATCTGACGTAAAATGACAAAAAGCAAAAAAACGAATCAACAGAATATTGCACACCTAAAATATATTTTAAATAACCAAATACTGGATCCTTACCTTGAAAATACTTGAATTAGTTCTTGCTCCGTACAATTGGGCCCCAGATTAGCCACAAAAAGTGTTGGACATGGCGGTGCCGAAGAATTACTCTGTAAGTGTTAAGAACTTGATTTATCAGAATTGTCCATATATCAAATTTATCCAAGACATGATAAACATATGAAAAGTTTCTAAATAAGTGCAAATCAAAATAGGCTTAGGCATACACTTCATGTCAAATAAAGAACTTACAACTGGGATATAACTTTTGGACTTGGATTACTCACAACTTGATTACTAAGGCATGCCTTAATAATGCTTTGGAAAAAGAATATCAGGCTAATTCAGCAGCTTCTCATCCAAAGGATTACAAAGTTAAAAATTTGATCCTTCAGAATTCCAAAACATTGAGAAACAAGGCAAGGAGAATTTTTTTCAAACATAAAAATAGAATTGTTCAAATAGTAAGTAAGAATCTATGTATAACATTTGTGGTAACTCATTAGAAACAAGGTTAGCAACTTATAGAGCACATGGAAAAAGGAAATAGTGGAAGCAATCTTACTGAATTTGCCCCTGTTGGCTCACTTGCAGCTCGGCTATCAAAGCTCCCATGACTGCATGATTGAAGAAACAAAACAGTAACTACAAAAGCTCAAAAAGATAAAATAAGGCTATAAAAGAGGCCAATACCATACTACCACTAAAGGAAACAGCAGTAACTGTTTTTACAAAGCCCTTGACCTTTCAGCCAGAAGTAATCAACACAAGTGAAAAAAATGTGCTAATTCAGCTAGAAATAATCACTTCAAAATGAAGGTGTGCTCAAGTAGTGCAGGACCTTTGTGGAGATGTATAACCAATCATGTTGTAAGCAGAATTACTCATTCCAGGCAAGTGAACGCTGCCAAAACCTGCTAGTGCCCAAGCGTGCAAAACGTGCAATGTGAGCCTTCAGAAGAATGTGTCCTCCATGTGATTAAGTAATTGATGTGTATTCCAAGATAACACGACTAATATGAGTGGTGCAGAAATAATAATTGATGTGGCCCAAAAAATAAATAGAAAGAAAGAAAGAAAGAAAATTCCGATGGGGAACATCCACACAATCTTTGTAATTTTAGCAGTTATCTTACCAGAATCAAGACTGCCCCGTGGTGTTGCTGGAGAAGCTTTAACTTTCTTATCAAAACCAGTCCATTCATCATCTAATAAGCAAAACCGGCAAGTAGATAGATGCAATTTCAAACAAGTTAAAACTAATAATAGAAGTACCAGAGAAATTAAAATCATGACAATAAGAAAGCAATAAACCTGGTCTTGAGCGCTTAGATCTGGAATTAGATTTTGCGAGATCAATATATAGGGTCGATCCTTTCTCGAGGTCAAAAACCATCCCCTGCAATCAAGGTTCGGAACCAGGAGAAATCAATATAGACTGTAACATCAGATTCTCCGCATTAATACAGTTTATGTTGCTTATCTGTTAGACCAGCTTTTACAAACAAGGTCACTACTAGCAGATAACATGAAAAATGAAAAAGAATACAGTTAACTACGTAACGTTTTACTAGAAAAATTAACCTTTGGAGTGCCTTGCCATGCATATGAAAATTTTCCTAATTTCTGATTCAATGTTTGAGTACCAGCCAATATATTCTCAGGTTTTCAATGCATGACATACATGTCTTACATATATAACAAATATAAATTGCATCTGAAAAGAACTCTTCAAACATATTTTCAGGAACAATCATGGGAAACGGTTCTTACATTCAGAGCATGCATAGCTGCAACAGCGGATGGCTGATCTATGAATGTAGCGAAGGCGAATGGCTGCCACAAAGCCAAAACCATGTCACAGTAGAGAAAATCAACAGATAAAACAAATATGGGAGGTTCAATCACTTCTTTGAAGATAAATTTTTTGAGGCCAAAAAGAAATATGAGATCAGTATCAACTTCAATGATTGAAGATTAGACATATATGCTCTGCCCTGAAATTGGGCAAGGAATGAAATTCTTTGAACTTAGTCATTCATTTTCATTCCCATTTCCATTCCCATTACCAGGAAAACCAAACAGGCCCTTGAAATTCTATGGATTACTGGAAATAATAAAATTCTATATCATATCACCCGATGCCAACACAGCAAAATCACACGAGGTACATATGTTTTTTAGCAGAACTGGGGTTTTGATCAATGCTAAACCAACACATTTACATATATCCAGGTACTGAAATGCTTCTGAAAAAGGATGCCAATGACCCATTTCATTACTCTAATTAGGAAGATCGACGAACAAATATGCTTTATTTTTGTTCAGACTAGAGCATATAAGCTAATTAACGATCTTACTCGAGCTAACCAAAGGTAGCCAATGATTAGAGCATAGTCATCCATTGTCAATTCCAAACCTAAATTCGAAAAGATCATTTCATATGTATACAATATACAAGAAAGAAGAGTACCTGAGACGTCTGCGTGGGGCTACGGAGATGAGAGGATTCATAACCGGGGAATTCACGGAATAGATTGTAGATTTCGCGAGGCTTGACGTCATCCGGTAGACCAGCCACGAAAAGCGTACGGACAGGATCCTGTGGCCCGTGCGGAGCATAGGAGGGAGCGTATGAGGCAAAAGGCGGCGGTGGCTGTGCCTGAGGGATATATGGCGGTGGCGGCGGTGGAAGAACCACAGGAGGAGCAGCCGGTGGTGGAGGAGGTTGGTAGTACGTCGGGTAGTGACCCGGAGGTGGCGGTGGTGGTGGCGGCGGGTAATATGCAGCGGCCATGCTTTCGTCCATTGGAATTAGACCGTAGTTGAGCCCTAAGATTCGGGTTTCTCTTTTCTACATTCGTAGTCGTAAGATTGGGCCGTGGAGTAGTAGGCCCATTTCGTGGTCTTCACAGCTCTTTCCATTGGCCAACCCCTTAACCTGACTTCTTAAATTTTACTTGTCTCAACGAGAGAAAAAAAAGAAAAATAAAAATTACAACTTCCCCCTTGAAATTATGGCACAACACAAAAATCAATGTGAATTTTTATAAAAATAGAGTATTAGTTTTAGTTATTCTAATAGTATAATATATCTTATAATAAAAAGAGCAATAACAATGAAAACATTGCTGAAAAGGGAAAACTTACTGATTTTAGCTTTGCCTTTCTTCTTTTATATTAAAATTTCGTTAATAGCTCCAATACAATATAATCAATAAATATTTAAAATATTTCACATCATGAAGCCAAGCCAGGAAAATTAGAAACACCTTAATTGCATCTCAAATTATGCAAATTTATTATTATTGCTATGGCATTTTTTTTTAATAATATTAACAAGTCCTAAAACCCACCACCTTTTCAGGGATTATCACGAAAAACTTTTGTATTATTATGCTTAAGGTTTCATTTGTTCCGATAAAAATAAAATTATATTAAGAGCATCCACAAAATAAGTCGACAAAATATTTTTTTTTTTAAAAAAAAAGAAATTGTTAGAACTCAAGCTTGGATTGAGATAAATCACATGTCACTTCTCAAAATCTTTTTCCCATGTGAATGGATAGGAACAGCAGACTTAACATTCATACAATGAAAGAAAATCAGGCCCACATTATCAAACCACTATTGAAGGACAAACAAAACAAGGTAACCATACGTAACTTAAATTGTCAGCAACAGCGTTCTTGTATTTTTTTTTTTTCCATATACTACCAGCTGGTCAAAATTTGCATGCATCCAACATTGATCTGTTGGACCACCAAAATTGGAATATACACAGACGGCAAGAGGCACAGCATTAACAAAACTGTACTGCACTAGCTAGCTCCAAACAACACTTTCAATTCCATGGATGAGCCCAACGCAAACTCACAGATTACCAATTTAGTATTATATCCAATCACAAAAGAAACGGCAATAGCTCAATGTTAGATGTTTAACCAATTTAAGTTATAATCACGAATAAGTAACACTGGCTGACTGGTATACTGTAACAATATCAACAATAGTTAAACTCACATCTGTAGAGCTGAAATGCCAGTTCAACCATGCAGTCACACATAAAGGCCACTCAAAATTACCAAGTGCCAACAATTTTAAGAGAAAGCTAGTTAACATTACACAGTTGCACAGGCAACCAACGGCTACCAAGAACCAGCAGTTCCTAGAGATGGCAATTTTCACATTAGACAAGAGGCGGGTATTGCTTAGCTTGCTGTCGCACCCTTTTCTTGTACTCTGCAGCATCCTGCATTTAGCCAAGTTCATGTCCATTAGAAAAATGAAAATAATAACACAGTGGAAAACTAAATCTATCCAATGTCCCATGTTGAAAAAACCAACTTTCTTAAAAAACTCTAGGAGAAAGGTTGGCCTCTCCCCACAATGTATTCCAAGTATGCATATGCATATAATGTTATGAGACAACAAGCTTTTCAATATCCAAGAGAAGTGCTATTTGCTATCCAGATTATAACCTACAAGGACGAAGGTTAACAGAGTTTAGAATGCGGGAATTCCTGCAAAGGAACTTTGACGAATGTATGTTTGTTTGCTCATAATACGTCGGTACAGTTGAAAAGCCACTGCCATTTTCAAACTGTGAACTGCACTGTTTATATTCAAGTCTTTAGCTTATAAGAAAATAATGACCCCCACCCCTGGGCCTGGGCGACCACAAAAAAATACAGCGAGTCAAATGGAGCCTAAACTGCACACTGACTCTTCCAAAAATTACACAAATTACATAAACATCCACATACCTGGATGAAGAGATGATAACCTTCAGTTTGTGCAGGGTCAGCCGGATTTGGCTGGTCCAGCAGGTCTTGGATACCCACCAGAATTTGCTTCACTGTGATGGCTGGTCTCCACCCCTACAAAAACCACAAGCATACGGATCATCCAGGCAACAAAGAAACCCTAAAATGGCATTCAGAAAAATTTCCTTAAAACCAACATGTGATAGAATACTCACACTATCCTCATTAAGGATTGAGAGACAAACAGTTCCAGATGGGTAGACATTAGGATGGAAGAACCCTTGAGGAAATTTACACTTTGGTGGCTTGCTAGGATAATCTTCACTAAAGTGGAGTGTAAGTGGAAAATAACCACCCTCCCAATCAGTCTACAATATGATAAAAGTTGGTTAATCCATCCAATTTGATAAAAAAAATATATAATATATTGCAGATAAAGATACAGCCAATTTTTCTATCCCCATTATACCCATTTACCAATTACAAGATACCTCTAAGAAGATATCATCAAACTACCATGCAATATAAACTAAACATATCGTGAAGTCTAATGCCTCATTAGAAATGTGCCCAAAAGAAAGACGAAGGAAATACAATGGCTAGTCCAACACAGTACATTACCTTTACAGTGTCAGGAGTTGAGAAGACTAAAAGAAATATAAAACAAAGAGAAAGAGAGATGGGTGAGAGAGATAGACAATGAGGTAGAGAGAAAGACAGCAAGAAGTACAAAATCAAATCATGATAAACTATTTTCCCAAGTCAAACTTCACCTAAACCTAACATTTATGGCCAAAGAGGGATAACCTCCGTTAGTTATTATTATTGCAATTTTAGGATAGGCAAAATGACAGATACAACTTCATGTCTTTAAAAAAATTGATAGTCGAGTTGTTGTACTTTACCAGAGACACAACCATACCAAAATAAGCCAACCAATGAAATAGAGATGGAAAAAAAATCAAAGAAGAGATTCAATAAACCTATCACACAATGCAGATGTCTCAGAAAGCAGCTACTGATTTTTCAGCAAATATGTGCTTTTATGATTTTTGGAGACATCCATTTCCTAAAAGAAATAGAGGAACAATCACAAACAGAAATGTATGATGTGAGAAAAACTCAACATGTAGCTATTATCCATGGCACTACCATCAAAGTCAATCCATATAACCATGAACGGCAGAAGCAACATAATGAAAATCTAATTTAACCACTCTCATATCCACCACTGTCCCAAACACAAATAGAGACAAATCTCACTACCAAGATAATAAAATTCCAAAGAACCCAATTTAATTGTTAATAAAGTGGAAAATTATGAAAGAGAGAAAGGGGGAGCAACAGTAACTACATTTTAAAAATGAAGTTAAATTTGAGAAAATAATATTTCAAATTGAGGGGAGAAGGAAAACTGTATATTCAAGACATCGCAAGAGAAGGGGGGAACCCTAAATTGATAATAATGGAGGAAATGATGCATATAACCAATACTGGCTACAATGGAATTAAAGCTGAATTGACTTGAATTGGGTATGGTACTCTTAATATGACAACAGAGAACAAATTATTACTTGGAATGCCCACATTAACCAATATCGAAAATTGAAGGGAGAATATCAACCAACAACATTAGCAAAGAAATCAATTATTAAGGAACAAATTCCTTCAAATTTTGCTCCGAGTATGGTGACAATCTAAAGTAGCGATTTAACCTCAAAAGAAGTTCACACATGATTAAAGTGCAGAACTTTATAAAACTAAACTGATATCCACCCATATTTACTAAGATGAGAACGTGAGGGGTGTAATTGTTCTACTTCTTGAGTTAAATACTCAAAAAACAATAAAAACCCACTGTAATATTTGATTATAGTGACCAAAGACTAAAAAAAAGTAATAATAATAATAGCTCAAGAGTTGTCAGCACGATCAAGCAACTGAGAAAATTGCAGTACTATCATCGAGTTACATTGAAATACACCCTTAAACAGATTAATTATGTCCTATGACGTTATCTCACCCACCGAAAGTCAAACAAAACACTCAAACTAAGGGAGCTCACATTAACAATCAAATTGATCATCTCATCGAACAAAACACACAAGTAAAATTGGCATACAATTTAGAACGAAGATTTAGACGCAAGTCTTACACCAGCTTTTCCAGGGATAGTGCAATGCCACACCATCAAATTCACCGTCCCATCCGGAAGAGTCTCCGGCTTCGCCACAAAACCCTAAACCAACCAAAATTAGAAATCGAAAAAAATAAAAATCAGCAACCACTATCAAAAACAGGAGAAGGGATAAAACCCCTCCCAAGACAAACACATAATAAGATGAAACGACAGAAAAGGGTTGAAAAAAAAAAAAAGAAAAGCCCGAAACATCTGACGGTTTGTACAGACATGGGGATGGTTTTTGCGCCAAGCCTTTCTCTCCTCGGCAAGACGACCACGCGCAACCCCTCCAGACATTGCTCTTTCTGTGTTGTTCTCTCTGCAATTTTTACGGTGCCTCTTCTCCCTATAAACTTCTCGTGCTCTTCAACGACGCTTGGGTTTTTGTATAAAGTAGCAGAGAACAAAAGAGAACGAAATTTTAGTCATCGACCACTGCACCTCCTTGTCCTTTTTATTCCAAAATTGCCCTTTTCCCCGTAAAGCTTTTAGGAGGTAAAAACGTACGGTCCAGATTTGATCTAGGGTGCAATGGGAATATTTTTAAATTGTTATTATGTAAAAAAATACCTAAAACAAACAAAAAGTCAAAGAATTTTATGATTGGCGTGAGATCCACGCCACTGCGTATTCCTCACGTGAAGAATTTCTCCTTGTGGGCGTATAAAAGAGGAAGCGATAAGCATGCAGAGGTCACTGTATTCAATAGGCATGACCGGTTTATTGCACCGCTAGCTCCGGTTCATTCAACCCGATTCGAAAATTTTAAAATATTAAATCTACCAATTTTGATTCAATTTCACTTTCAACGTTTCTGATGAATCCAAGGTTCAAGCTATAAGCGAATTATTTTTTAAAAAAATAATTGTAATTTTCTTATAGAATTATGCATTTTTTCCAGAGTAAAGTGAATTTTAAAATATTAATAAATTTATTTTAGACAATTTTATAGAATGCTTATATTTATATAGAAGAAATAAAATTCATTAAATAAACATAAATTGAGCAAATAGTATATAACGAGAAAGGTGAATCAACCAAAATGGTTTAAGTGATTTTATATTAAAAATAAACTAAATTTATTATAAATTTAAATTATCAATACACTTATTAATTGAATTTAATTAATTGCTGATATGACTCAGATTCTTAACAAGGTATTAGAGTCTAGAGCCAAACCCAAGTGAAGAAAGGTCACCTTATCACTAAATTAAATATTAAAAACAACAAAAGAATGAACTATATTTCCAAATTTACAAATAGGTAAAGAAACTATAAAGAGAACAAAGCCCAATACAATATTTATAGCCCAAATGTAATGGACCGTAAAAAGAGTGGCACTATGACCCATACAGTTCAAAAAAGAAGATTAACAAGCCCATCATCGAGGCTGTTTTGATTCACAAGCTCAGATTTACCGGGCCTGGCTACATTCCTAACTCGCCGATGTAAATGAATTCTAAGTTACTAACTACTAAGATTCCTAAATGAAATGCTTTATTGCTTCCTCTTGTTTCAAATTTTTCAGCTTGAACCATCATTACCACTTTCCAGCTTTTCTCTATAATGATAACAATAAACCTTAAAGTAACAAAAAAGTTACTTTTTTCACATATGTAATTGATTATACAAGATAATTCTTTTGTAATAGATATCCTCTTTTTGTTTAAATTAGAGGGAAAAAATGAACCTTCCATCATATGCAAAATCCAAAATCTATCTTAGTGTTTTAATTCAATCATTGTTTAGCCAAAGACCCACCAACCAAATGTAGAGATTCATTAATTAGGAGTTGTGATTTGATGATTTTAGACTAATTACAACGTTGTAATCAAAGATCGCCATTCTAATGAGTCCATGTTCATGGTAACCTTCCATCATAAGCAAAATCCAAATTCTATCTTGGTGTTCTAATTTAATCATTGTTTAGCCAAAAACCCACTAGCTAAGGACAAGGATTAATTAATTAGGATTCTGATTTGATGATTTTGGACTAATTACTATATTGCTAATCATGTTCACGATATGAGAGTCTAAATGCATAAATTCATCCTAATAATGAGTACTTTCTTTAATAAATTTTACGGGAATCTAAATATTTATCGTTTTAACATTCTAATTTATGAAAATAAACTGCACTTACACTTCAACTTGTAAAGTTATTCTATTAAATATTTCTTACTTATAAAAATATATGGATTAAACATTTATAAATAGTTAAAAAAATGTAAAAATTATTATTTCACTAGCTACATATTAAATTAATATTTTATATTTAAAAATTAATAATTAATTTATTTCATCGATAAATTCAGCAAAAACTCAACATTTTAAATCAACTAAACCCAATGAGCAGGTCTTTCTTGAGATCTTAACGCAATATTTTTTTTTCCATTATTAAATTTACAAGTAAAACTTTATTGATATTTGTTACTTTCTTAAAAATTTAACCCTATGGTTGTATGTTGCAGTCGAACACATTACACATGTACCCAATAGTTACAAGCTATTTTGGGTTTAAAGCAAAAAGAAAATGTGCAGAGCAAAAAGCTATTTTCAGCGTTTCAAGGCATACTATGATGATACATTGCAGGATTGCACATGCATGGAGCTATGTTGAAGCTGTAAAGAAGATTAAAAAAAAAAAAAAGCCTATAAAAGCTCTAAGCCATATAAAGTTTAGTGCCATTGCACATACTGTCCAAAGCCAAAAACTTTCATTGAGAACTAAAAGCAAGCCACAATACATATTTGATTGAGAACTATAATTTATTTCCTATAAATTTTATGTACTATGAGATATGTACTTTCAATGGATACAATAGTAATTTATACATTAACTGAATTATTATTATGTTAATTTTTATCTATTTTCAAAAAAAAAAAAGATTGGGTGTTTCGTTCTTTTGGTGCAAATTCAGGAGTAAATTGGATAAAAAGTTGAATTTTAAATAAATTGAATATTTCTCTAAAGTTCAAGAAGGAAATTGAGCTTTATTCCTTTTTATACGGTCTAATTTTAGAATAAATAAGTTAAAGACACTCGTTGCGGATACATTTTTTTTATTTTCTCGATAATCTATACTCATATAGTTATTTTTTTTACTATAGTTGTATGTTATTGATAAGTATAATATTGTAGTAAATAACATGATAAATATATAATTATTATTCGCAGAAAAAAGAAAATCATATAAATCTTATGTATATTTTATTTGACTGCTAAATTTTTAAACCTTTATTATTTAATACATTTTCTCAAATTTTTATAGCTTTTGTGAAAAATATAAGTTTGAAAGTAAAATTTTTTTATTTCACTATTTTGTTTAATAAAGCAAGCGAATCTAAAAAATAATTTTTTTATTACTTTTTAACTTTTGAAGTTTTAACTATTAAACACATTTCTTTATAATTATTTAAAAATTACCTCATGTGATTTTCTCATAAGATTTACTTTTTAAATTGAATAACTCATCGAAAAGTTTCTTAAAAAAAAATCAATGTCAATAGAAATCTAAAAAATTAAATGTTAAATAATAAAAATTTAAGAGTTCTAAAATGGATTTTCTCACATGTTAATTACCTTTATGTGATTGCAAACGTAAGAGAAAGGGATATTTCAATTTTAATGTAAATTATATTTTTTCACATAAATTCACAGAATACAACAAAAATATCAATTAAATCGGTGGTTTTTATGCAAGGCATAAAGAAAATGTTATATATAGATTTTTGCAAATAAATTGCTATCAAAAAATTATCGGTGATTATTCTTTTAAGAAATATATCTTATAATTTGAAACTTATCACAATTATTCTCATTTGTAAAGAAATCAACATTTGAAATTTAATTAAATAATATATTTTCAAAAATAAACAAAACTTAATTGAATTAAAATTTGAAAAAAAATGTAAAATTCTATGCATTTTATACAATTACTTTTTTAACTAAAATGGGATAAATAATTAGTTATATTTATATAATTAGTTCCATTAACTGGAACTTGTATTTTTTTTAATCTATACCCAATAAATATTCTTTTATTTGCTAATTTCATGATTTTTAATTTTATAAAAAATTAAATTACTGAAAAATATTTATTGAAGTGGTAAGCGATCTCAATCCTCCTTATAAAAATAAATTCTTAATTTAAAATAAAATACAATAATTATGCATTTCTCTGACTTAAAAATAAAATCCCAATTTAAAGCTTTCCACTTTCCTAATAATTAAAAAAGAAAAGTTAAATAGTGGCCTATGTATGTTTAGCTGCTGTCGATGTTGCTTTTTACTTGAGAAATCATTTTAGTTGATGTCTTTATTACCCAGCAAAGGAAGTCAAGTGAAGTCTTTTTATAATGTTCAAAAAGGAAAATGAAAACTGTCAACATTAACAAATGTGACTTCTCAACTCTCTGAAAACACTATAACAACGTTTGTTGATTTTGTCGGTGTAAACCAAACCATTATACTGAAATGGATTATGTTACATCAAATCACTTAAACTAACCAAAGCTCTTTTATAGTTGGTTTGCATTCAAGCTCTAACGGTCTAATTAGGTAAAAATCAATATTAGGCTAACTAAGCAAAAGGAAACTTTAAGGTTGAGATATAAATAAGCAATTTTCATTTGCCTTATGCAAGAGTAGTTAAAGACTAGTGGAGGCAGAGGCAGATGCAAAATATTTATCTAGACAACTCGATTTTCGAACAGTTAGCTTGAGGAGAAATCTCCAAAGGTTAATGCTTGGTCTGAGTTATTTAAGTCATGCATCTAATTTTATACACATTGATACGTAGGAGTTATAGATATGTGTGAATGGCCACGGGGCCAAGTACTGGATACGAAGTTTAGGAATAGGTTTTCCAATGGCAGACCATGTGAGGGAGAGAAGCCTAAAAGCTAACTTGTTCCTTGCGCTGCGTTCATAGTGGCTATTGCTTTCGGTTTCTTTATTCCCTTTTGCTAGTTTTAATTTGCCAACTCATAACGTTTCATATTTTTTTCTAAAAAATAATTTATTTTCGAAATTATGGTCGAAATTTTTTTTTTTCATTTTCTTTTTTTTAGTAAAGGTCAATCTAGTTCTCACTAAATGGGCTTGCATTTTGCAATTAATTTTTTAATATATATTATTTAGTGAAATGTTAATATATTTTTTCTCCTTGAAATTAGCACACGTTTTTCGTCTACCTCAATTGAAATCTCGTCCTATTCATAGATTCCACGAAATGCGCTCATCATAACAAGTACTAATATCAGAAAAAAATTAATTATATCCTAATTAATGCAAGTAATTAAACTTGTAAGTACTTTCTTACTCAAAAAAAAAAAAATTTGTAAGTACATGGCAAAACAGGATTCGGCATTTTCCAAGCAAAATAGTTGCGGGCCCCAAAGAAAAGGGCAGTTTGGTAAAATAAGATACCAAATTTTGTCTACTGTGCATACATATGAAAGGACGAAGGACCAAGCCCAAACAATCAAATCAGCACACAACAGCAGCCAGTGGCAGCAAAAGCCTTTTGGCTTTTGGTCATTTATAGTAGCTGGTTACTGGTAGCAGAAGAAGCAGTGGAGAACAAGGAAAGTTAAACATGAATATTGTCATTTGTTGAAGCTAAGCTTAAGGCTGTTTGTTGTTCCCGTTGTTGGTGTTATAATTATTTTTGCAGCTACCTTCTGGTGCTTCAATTTTCAAATCCCTCCACTTCCCCCTCAAATTCTTTTACCACCAACCTTCTCTGTCTTAAAATCACTTGCTCTTTCTCTCTTGTTGTGCATCGTTTTCTTGATCTAATCAAATCAATCTGATTTGATTGGACGTTGAGAATTAATCCTCTCTCATATTCTTCTCCTTTTCTTCTTTTGTTTTGCTTTTTAATCATGGAGGCATCAGAGAATTGCAGTGTTAAAGTTGCAGTTCATATTCGTCCGCTTATCGGCGATGAACGTGTTCAATGTTGCAAAGAATGTGTTTCCGTTACCAGTGGGAAGCCTCAGGTATTCTACATTTTTTTCCTTTTAGTTTTTGGTAATTTTGATATTATGAGCTTAATTAAAGGACTTATGGTTTATAGAATTCGTAGAAACTTGTGTTTTTGGTTTGTAATTGCTATATCTTTTTGGCTAATTATAGTAAGTTGTAAATATATTCAATCTGTCTCAAACTCGAGTTGGATTGGATTCAGTATGAAATGAATGATTTCGAATAACTTTAGATTCTTAGTGATTATGTCCTTTATATAATATGAGGGAAGAGGTTGAAATAAACATGATTAAAACCATGCTCAATCTCAGAAAAAACAAGACAAAAACAAAAGATTAAGATCATTCTAGTTGTAACATTTAAAGTTGAAGGCAAATGTCTCCAATTTCACTTTATTTCTCGATTATATCATTTCTTAAGTATGCAGTTAAGTTTGACGGTGGAACTTTCTGCTCTCTAATTTTGCAAGTTAAAGAATATCAATAATATATTTAATGGTATCATGCACGATAATTATATGTTAACATTGATGTTGATTATGATGCAGGTGCAAATCGGTACTCGTTCTTTTACGTTTGACCATGTATATGGAAGTGGTGGTTCTGCATCATCTGTTATGTTCGAAGAATGTATTGCTCCACTTATTGACGCATTGTTCCAGGGTTATAATGCTACTGTACTTGCATATGGTCAGGTAATGTAATATATATATATATATATATATATTAAGTTGAACATGGCTTCTAATGCATTGTACTTTTTTAATTAGTATTTTCCATGTGCTTGCATTGCAGACAGGATCAGGCAAAACATACACAATGGGAACTAGCTTCAAAGATGGTTGCCAAACTGGATTGGTTCCACAAGCAATGAATGCTCTGTTCAATAAGATTAAGGCATTAAAGGATCAAACAGAATTCCGGTTACATGTGTCCTTCATCGAGGTAAATTTCTCATGTTAATTTATTTAGTTATGTGCAGCGAAATGCTTCACTTGGTTTTTAGGCTGTTAGTTTCCTAGAGAAATTTTGTCCAAGGACCAATGATAAATGTAAACCTAAGAACTTTTTAGTTGAAAATGTCCATTCCTAGCTTTGTTCTTCAGCTTTTGCTTAAGGCCTTATTTGGTACAAATCTTTTCATATGTAGCTAGAATACATTTACATGTGAGTTTTCATGTTTGTTATGATAAGGTTAAGATATGAAATTCAATTGAATTCCACATTTATTTATGTTTGCTATAAATTTAGAATTCACTTTGATATATGATAAACATCTAAAGTACCCTTAAAGAAAAATAGAGAAAAAAAATAAAATAAGAAAGAAAATGGAATTCAGAGAGATAGAGGAGAGAGAAAGAAGAGAGAAAAAAGGGAGAAGAAGAGAAGGAAGGGAGAGAAAAGATAGAAGAGAGAGAGAGAGAGAGAACAAAAATTTTTAGTTGTGTAAATTGTGCAAAATTCATTTGAAATTTAATCAATTTTGATGGAGTTGGGTTTAATTATATTGAATTTCTCTGAATTGAATCCATGGAATTCAAATGAATATTTTTTTTAACATACCAAACACTTAAAACTGGAAAATTTGCAGAGACATGGTATTTTTAATAACTTTTTTTAACTTAAAATGCTAGTGACAAAAATTTGGAATGACATTTTGAAGAGGATTGAACCTTGAAATAGAACATAAATTGTAAGTTGATATGATGTTATGGTAGCTCATTTCATGCACGAACTGGTCTTTACCATCTATTTATCTTGTTGCTGAGGAACTAATAATTGGGCTTTCATTTTGAAGATTCTAAAGGAAGAAGTGAGAGACTTGCTGGATTCTGAATCTGTGAGCAAATCAATGGCTGCTAATGGACATGGGAAAGTAGCTGTTCCTGGGAGGCCTCCAATACAAATACGTGAATCGTCAAATGGAGTTATAACATTAGCAGGATCAACTGAAGTATCTGTCAGTACATTACAGGAAATGGCTGCTTGCCTGGAGCAAGGATCGATAAGTAGGGCAACGGGAAGTACAAATATGAACAACCAGTCAAGGTAAGCCTTGAATGCCAAATATTCTCTTTCCTGCCTAACTTAAGATTTTAGTCTCAATAATGCTTCTCCATTCAGGCCAATCTGCCAATGTGAAGTATTTCAAGTTTTCCTTAACTGTCTCATTATAATGGTCTTTGTGGCGTTTTGCTTAAAGAACTAGGATATATAATGTTGACAAGGAATTCATTTCTAGCAATGAAGAAAATTCCTTTTCTATGAATAATAACTATTTTTCTGCAAACTCCTCAGGCATATTTGTGCAGTGAAATACTGGTAAATGAACGAGAACCAAAATTTTGTTTGGAAGATTGGTTTTTATGTAGCAATCTCTGATGCTGGTGTCTTATTTGCTAAGTTTATCCAAATAACTTTATGGTCTTTGCTTATTTATCCTGTTTTGGTTGTGAAAGTGATTCTCTTGCCTTTTTGCTTGAGATGTCATTAGAATAATGAATTCAAATGCTTGGAAGGAGTTTTTGATGGTTATAACTTAGCATTTAATTGTAATCTAATGGCATGCCATTTCCTTCTGCATGTTTATAAAAGTCGGTCGCATGCAATATTCACGATCACATTAGAACATATGCGCAAACTGCATTCAGTTTCTCCTGTTAATGACACTCCAGATGAGGATATGGGCGAAGAGTATTTCTGTGCTAAGCTCCATTTGGTTGATCTAGCTGGATCTGAAAGAGCAAAGAGAACTGGTTCAGATGGTCTTCGGTTGAAAGAAGGTAGGTTAGTGCATTACTTTCATGTATTACTGCAGGGCTTTGTCATTATTGATTGTTTTCATAAGAAATATAATTGCACATTCTTTTGTTTTATTTTATTTTTTGCATTCTTTACAAACAGGTATTCACATTAATAGGGGGCTTCTGGCACTTGGTAATGTTATCAGTGTGCTTGGGGATGAAAAAAGGCGAAAAGAAGGAGCGCATGTTCCTTACCGAGACAGTAAACTGACTCGACTCTTGCAGGTTAGATTAGCTTAATGTGAAATATATATTAATATTGATATAGGAAAATGCATTTCTATGTTCCTAAATTTGATTTACCGATTTTGAAATGATTTAGCTGATTATGAATATCAGAATTTAGAAATGACAAACAAGAGACTGCTATCTTTACAGTGGGTTTGAGAAGTCGTGAAGTAACTACAAAATAATAAATTGTTGTTTCTTTCTTATGAAATCTTTTCTTTTAAATGCTTTATGATTTAAGATTGATTATGCTCTTTGGCAGGATTCACTAGGTGGAAACAGCAAGACTGTTATGATAGGTAATCCATAACTTAATTTCAGAAGTACGGTCTTGTCTTTGGTAATCGGTTGGGGCATTGTATAGCTATCTAGATATCTTGATGTGTTTCTAAATACATGACGTTTAGAATATTTTTGTTCTTGTGTTGTTTGTAATGCATTTTGGCCCTCCTTCCAGCTTGCATCAGTCCTGCTGACATCAATGCTGAGGAAACTCTCAACACTCTCAAATATGCAAATCGTGCTCGAAATATTCAGAATAAGCCTGTTGTAAGTTTGTTTGCAACTTGGTTATTTCTTGTCATGTCATCATTCCCCTTTAGACTACTATAAATATCCCTGTGCATTGTAAAATTTTTTCTGATGTGAAGATCACCTAGAGAGGTATAAATTTATATACTTTTTCCCTTTTTGACATAGGTTAACCGAGATTTAATATCCACTGAGGTGCAACAGATGCGCGAACAGCTAAAGTACTTGCAAGCAGAACTTTGTGCTCGGGGGAGAGGAGCTCCATCAGATGAAGTCCTGGTATATGCACAACTGTCTTTTGATAAAAAAATAGCGGCTTTTGCTTTAGTTATTTAAGGAGATATTGTATTTCACAAGGATTCAGTAGAAAATAATTTTGGTTTGACAGATGCTGAATGAGAGGATTGCTTGGCTTGAGGCTGCAAATGAAGATCTTTCTCGAGAACTTCGTGAATACCGCAGCCGTTGTGCTGTTGTAGACCAGTGTGAAATTGATGCCCAAGCCCAAGTATGTCAATGGGATTTTCTAATTCTCTCCTTCTGTGCACCCCACTTCGTTTCTCTTTTCTTGTTCTTCCAAAATAATTTTCTATTTATTGATTGAAATGTTAATTTTCTCAAACATAAATAGAAATGGTTGCATGTGATATTTATTTGACTGGTATGGCGGAATATGTTTTAAAAAGTTCTACATCCATAAGTAATGCATCTTGAATTCGAATCTCAGGAGGGCCATGCCTATTTTGCAAAAAGTGATGGACTTAAAAGAGATTTTCAGAGCATGGACTCATCTGACTATCAGATGGGTGAATTCACATCAGGTATTTCCTCATTTACTTATATAGTCTGGGCCATCCTGGGACAGTAATGCTGGGACCAGGATCAAAGGAGCTTGAACATATTGCACCCTCACATAAACTGTATAAGCATTTGTGTTTAGTAATTTTAGTTACATTCTTTCTACTGTGGGATGGCTCAGAATGCACATCTACTTGCAAATCTGCTACCATGTGAGGTATGCTATCATGCAACTCATGTATTTTCCTTGGCCACTTCTCTTCCATGTTGGCCAAATTGCATTCTGCAGGTGAAAGTTCTGGGGAAATTGATGAAGCAGCAAAAGAATGGGAGCTTGCACTTATGCAGAGTACCATGGATAAACAATTGAATGAATTAAACAAATGTTTGGAGCAAAAAGAGGTTTCTTTTATGGCTTTTGTTTTATGAAATACATGAAATTGATGAGTGCACAAATATATTTTTTTTAATAAGAAATAAATTTATTTGCTAACAAGAAATTGTATATATCTGTTGTTAAGGGAAGTCCTATTTACCTCGGATTTTATCATAAAATCTATATCATGGTAGAGCTTTTGGACATCACTTTGAGGCTTGTGTCCAATTTTTCAGGAAACAACATACAACTTTACCCAGAACTGTAAAAGACTCGGTATAAAAGGGATGTAGATGCTTTTTAACCAATTGTTTTAGGAATTAATTTCTATGGCTACAAGAATTTGATGGTATATACATGGTTGGATCAATCTTTTGAACTTGTTACAATTGCTTGTTCTGCATGTACAGTAATAATTTGAAAATTTTGAACTTTCAAGCTTATACCTGTCATGTTCTTATTAATTGTAATCTCAAGTGCTATTTGTCTAGCTTCTGTTGAAGCTCACTTGATGGCATTGTAGTACTATTTTTGCCATAAATTGTCTGATAAAATCAAGTATCTCCAGTTCCAGCAGCTAGATGAAGTTACTTTTATCCCACAAATATTTTAGAACTGAAATTAGTATCTTGACCAAACTTCACCTTTTTTTTTCCCCTAAATACTCATATTTTGGTGAGCAAAGTCACGGACACAAGTCTATCTGTGTCCTGGGGGATAAATCTAGGCTCATTTTTTTATTCTTTTCGAATGCAGTCTGAGATGAAACTTTTTGGGGGGGTCGACACTGAAGCTTTGAAACAGCACTTTAGGAAGAAAATCATGGAACTAGAGGAAGAGAAGAGAATTGTGCAGGTATAATTGAACATTTTTGGTTTTTTTTTTTTGCTAGTTCTAAATATTTATGGCTTATGCAAAGTAAAATAACTACAGCAAGAGCGGGATCATTTGCTTGCTGAAATCGGGAACCGTTCTGCTAATTCTGATGGACAAACAGAGAAAACAAATGATTTTCATTCACAGAGATTAAAAGCACTTGAAGCACAAGTTAGTTCACATGTCATCTAACTATTTCGTTCTGTCAGCCTGAACTGTAGATCTGTTTCATTTTTTTATTTTATTTTTTCTTTTTGAAATTCAGATTTTAGATCTTAGAAGCAAACAAGAAAATCAGGTTGAGCTTTTAAAGCAAAAACAAAGAAGTGATGAAGCAGCAAAGAGATTGCAAGCTGAAATACAGCAAATCAAGTCACAAAAGGTTTGTTTTCATTCAAATGCTTCTATTTTAAATTATGTCTCAGCAACATGTATCTTTCCTTCTTTTGCATTCTGCTTGTGCAGGCTCAGTTGCAGCATAAGATAAAACAAGAGGCAGAACAATTTCGGCAATGGAAGGCCTCAAGAGAGAAGGAAGTGCTACAGGTGTGGTACTTCTCTTTCTGGTAATGATATAATCTGGATTTCTTTGATGCCTTAAGTTGCAAAAAGTTGGTGTAGGATTGTCACAAATCAGA